>SJJU01007323.1:0-10425 GCA_012932125.1 Conopomorpha cramerella
AAAAATAGAACGCAACAAACGCAGAAAAGGAACAACAGCTGTGTATCAAATCACACTAGACTACAGAAACTAAACGCACGTATAGGTGAAAATGTGGGTAGTCTAAGTGCGTTTTACTGATTAGGCGCAACATATAACTTTAATTAATGCAAATAACTGTAAGCTCATCTCGGCAAAACAATATTAAAATAAAATAAAAATTGCGAGCTACCATATTGGTTAATTAGTAGTAACTAAATAACTAATAGTCACAAAGTTTAGCATGGTGTGTTAAACATGTTTGGTTGAAGACGAGCCATTACGTTTCTTCATAACCCCAGTAGCCTTCCTGGTGGTTGGAACTTGAGGGGCAGTGACCTTACTTCCTACCGCTCTGGAGTTTGGAGGTGTGTCGCGGGGGTTGGACGCCGCCTGCTGCGGTCGATGCTGCGGGAACTGGGCTTCCGTCTCCTCCGCTTGCGCCACGGTGTCGACGCGCGAGCTCTCTCCGCTGGGCAGCTTCACGAATACTGCTCCATCCCGCGTCCAGCAGCTGGTGACACCAAAGTGCTTACGGACCCTTGAGAACACCTCCTGTCGCGTTCGTGTTAAGAATTCGCTCAACACAATGGCAGATGATTTAAGTTTGGTCTTATTTTTCCAAACGGCCACTTTGCTGGAGCAGCATGTGAACCGGACAAGTATTGGACGTGGTCGCTTGTCGTTTGGTTTACCGAGGCGGTGGCAATGTCGTATGGAGGATGCCGTGATGTCTTTCATCAACATAGTGCCGTTAATGATGCCGAGGACTCTGGCTTCCAACTGCTCCCCATCCTGTTCCTTAACACCGCCGAACAGAAGAACCTTGCGACGGTTATGTGCTTCTAAGTCGTCGCACTTAATCAGGAGCACCTGCACTTGATTGTGTAGTAACTGCAGCAAGGTCAGGACTGTGCTCTTGAATGTGGAGAACTCCTCGGACAGTGCAGTGATGTCTGGTGAAGGTGCATGAGTCAGCTTCTGTTGCCTCGACTCGAATTCAGACATTCGTTTGTTCAGCATGTCTTGGATGGTCTTTTGAGTATTCAAAAATTCTTGAATGGACATTTTGTGTTTATAGTGTATATGAGTTCAGTGACCGTTACGAATATGAACAGCTGATGTCGTCAGTTGGTTTTCACTCAAGTTAACTCATAGGAGCCGCTGTATGTAAATATTTTTACGTAATCTAATATCACGTATATTTACTTTTATTACGTGTTGTACGCTTGTGAAATAATTTAATAAAAATAATATTTATATGTGAACACGTCTTCTTGTTTTGCTGACTACCGCCAAAAAAAAAAAAAAAATGAGAATAAGTTATTTCATACAAAAACTGAATTCATTCATAATTTATTCAAAATGTGGTGATAAGTCATTGATACAGGCATGGGAAATTAGGTAGGAGACCAATCCAGAAGTATATTTAAATAAATTAGATTTTTTTAGAGCTAAAAATGTTCTTGTAAAGTAATATATACTTGATTGCAATCTTCTAAAATATACTTGTTCCCTAGACACTTTTGAAATGTGTATATTTTTAATTGAAATTCGCATTCTAAGATCCTAAGTAATCATTCCTATTCCCCAGTGGCGTGCACACCATATAGGCACTGCCTACCTTAGTATTTTGATAACCCGACCTAATAATAAGAGTTATTGCTATATCCTTTTTGTTGTACTCACGACATAGGCTAACAAAGGTCCTGTGTTTTGTGGGTGAGTAGATAGGTAACCTGTGTTTCGTAAAGACAAGTTACCTATACATAGGTGTCAATCCTTGGGGATTACTGCCTACCTTGCCGTAAAAGCCAGTGCACGCCACTGCTATTCCCTAATGAAAGAAGTAGGTACTCACGGCCTCTGCTTGGAGTCTCTGGTGCAGTGAGCAGCCGTGAGCACGTGTCTTGCTCCCACCAGGGTACCGCCGCACCAGAACTCCCGCCGCTTGCTCCCGTGGAGGTATATAGCGACCATCCACGGCCATGCACCGGGTTTGGACTCCGTGCCGCCGACTATTCGACCGCCTTCGTCTTCGCGTTGGCCGCAGTCTGTGAATTTGGGGATTTTTGGCAGGTTGGTTATATTGATTATTTAGAAATATAAGTAACTAGCTGTCCCGGCAAACATTTATTTTGCCGTAGCAAGATTTGTACCTCGTGTATTGGAATAAATACACCTTTTAAACCTTCCCTGGACTTCTACGTGTAATTTAAGACCAACATTAGCGAAATCGGTCCAGCCGTTCTCGAGTTTTAGCGAGACTAACGAACATCAATTCAATTTTTATATAATACTAGCTGTCCCGGCAAACATTTGTTTTGCCATAATAAGTTGCCTTTGTACCCCGTGTATTGGGAGAAATACAACTGGGAGATCCATAAAAAATAGATAGTAGCCGATTCTCATACCTACTGAATACGCATATGAAATTTGGTAAAAATCGGTAAAGCCGTTTCGGAGGAGTATGGCAACGAAAACTGTGACACGAGAATTTTATATATTAGATATAGATCTATACGTATATATCGATGGCTTCCAGCCAAAAAGGTCTAAGCGACATTTAAATAATTTTACAGGAGAGTGGCTTAAAGTTTAAATAAAGCAATGTTTTGGGAGAAAAACACACAATCTCTACCGCGTAAGCGACATCAAACTACGTCATACAGGTACGAAACCTAGACAAATCGACGCAGAAAAAAAGGCGATCCAAACTCAACTCATTTTGGACAAAAATGTCGCTTAGGCCTTTTTGGCAGGAAACCATCGATATATAAAACAAAGACGAGTTTGTTACAACACTTATAACTCAAGAACGATTCAACCGTTTAGGCAGAAAATTGGCGGAGACGTAGCTTAGAACCAGGATAATAAACATAGGGTGCTCTTTATCCCGTTTCTGAGGGACTTAGCGCAGTATAGAGGTGTGTGCTATAGTTTGTATGACATACTGAAACTATGAAATCGCGGGGCGTCTACTAGTTGCCCTTTTTTATCCAGCCAATGTGGTCCAGTTGGTCGGATACTCGACTTGTAACCGCGTGTGTCGCGGTTTCGAGTCCGGCCACTGGACGTGTACCAATAGGACTCTTTTTCAGAGCTTATGTACGCAAACGCAACGCTTGTACGGCGAAGGACAACATCGTGATGAAACCCGTACACCACAAGGTGTGTGAACCCTATAACGGCGATGGGCTCATCCCCTGTCACGTTGGGTTATATACGCTTGGCGAACTGTGGGAATTTGCTTTAGAAAGTGCCTCTGCCTACTCCACTTTGGGATTAAAAGGCGTGAAGTGTATTTTTTTGTCGTGTGGAATTCCGTAATGGATACTCCACCTCTAACGGGGACAGCGGCGGAGTTATGTGGGACTCGCACCCACTAAAACCCCACGGTGATCGCTCCCGCATTATTGCCGGAACAGCCTGAGCCCTTACGTCCAAGGATGCGCTGTGAGCTGGTTTCTTTGTGTAAAAAACAGCTTCAACTCAATCGGTTGAAGGTGGGTACTGACCAACGTTACGAGGTGTAATGTAACATGTTACACGGCGAGCATTCGTGCAGTCAGTACGTCGTGTTACATTGATTGTATACCAGCTCGATGCGATTCTTACATTACGCATTGTAACATTGGTCAGTACCCACCTTGAGGATTTCTGCTTCAAAATTGAGTTGCAAGATACCACCCGAACAAAGACTTGCTACAATTACATTAATTGTTTAAACCGGGTGTTACGGCGCGAAATTAACCAAAGACAAGCATTTGATTTAAATAAATTAGTTTTTTTTAGAGCTAAAGATGTTCTTGATCCTTAAACACTTTTGATGTGTGTAGTAATAATTACATCCTTACCAATAATATCGGTGACTTAAATCTGAGTTGATACTTGGTTATCATGTCAGTTAAATGTTAACTTACCATTTCATCATCGTCATCATCAGCCCATACCTGTCCACTGCTGGACATAGGCCTCTCCAATTGCATGCCACTGTGATCTGTTTTCGGCTTCTCGCATCCAGCTTCTGCCAGCCATCTTGCGTATATCATCAGTCCACCTTGCCTGAGGGCGTCCTACACTCCGTTTGCCGAGACGCGGTCTCCACTCGAGAACTCGTTTTCCCCAACGGTCATCGGTTCTACGGCAAATATGGCCGGGAGATAAAACCCTGTTGAAGAACTATCGAACTAAATAAGAACTTACCATTTGCGTCCACGATATTAGAGAAGTTCCCCAATTCCGGCGGCGGTACTGTTGTGAAAGTCGTCGTAGAAACCACTCGCTGCGTGGTCGTCGTCGCCGGCGTCGTCGTGGTCGGTTTCTTCGTGGTCAGCTGTTGAGTCACTGGCTTCGGTTTCTTAGTGGTCAGCACCAACACCGCTGATGGTTTCTTCGTTGTCGGTTTCTGAGTTGGACGCTGCGTCGTCACAGGCACCAGAAACGTTGGCTTACTGGTCGTTGATACCGCAGGTTTCTCTGCTATTGTAGTAGTTGTAACTATAGAGTCAGCTGGACAACACACGCCGGGCACGAAAAGATCTTTGAAACATAGCGATTCACGCAAATTCACTAAGTTGAGAAGTAATTGGGGACAGTTGCTTAGATCTTCGCAGACGCCAATTTTGCCTTCAGGGGTTGTACATGATTTAGCTTCGTTTTGGTCTTCGTCGTTTCTGTTTGTTATCTTTGTGATCGGCGCGTCTGGTAGGACCTTTGGTAACGCTTTCTTGACTATCGGTGCAATTTTATCCGTGACGTTTCTGCCGAGGACGTTCTTGCTGATGGTATAGAGTGCTTGAGGTAGCTGCTGTAGATTAGGATCAGTTTCGTTCTGTTCGTGCTCCTTGACCATGTCCACGAGGTAGTGGCCAACAGTGTTAATGGCACCGAGTGTTTCTGATATTCTGCTGAAAGCTGTCTCAGAGAGAAGTCTACCATCGTTGGGTGGGTTTTCTGATTGGTCCAGATCGTAGGACGATCGGCTCTCATAATTTGGTCTATAGTATGTTAATTCTGAATTTGTTTCGAATTGCTGCGCATCATGTCTTCTCCTCGGAGACGAGAACTGGTGCCATGGTGGGTTCTTTGGTTGTAAGTATGGGTTGTTCCATTGCTCTGACGGCTGTATGAATGATACTGGAAAGGAAATAGGATTGGTAACACAATTTACGCATTAAAGATAATTTGTGCGTTGAAAAGAGGCAGGCGCCAGAGTAGCTTAGTTCTTGGACCGCTAAAAACCAGGATAAAACAAAATATCTGTGTGTAATATGTTCAAAATTGGTGTCAATGTCTCTTATGTTAATTATATGACGTAACTAGCGGCCTGGTACGTACTTCGCTACGTATAAAGTGAATCGTCCGATGCACAAAAATCTACGATTCTTCTAATAAATACCTAGTCCCAACAAAGCCTAAACATTTAGTGTGAATAGGTGAGCCCTTTCTTGAGTTATCAAAACTCCAACGAAAAGTCGCATTGGTTTTGAACCCTTGTCGCAAAAAAAGTTTGAAAAAGAAGGAGAGTACTTCTAAACTAAATTCGATAGAAATTAAAGAAATGAGGAAAAGTTTAAATGATTACGAGCACTTCTAGAAGAATAATTACCAGTAACTCAGAATATTATAAGAGTTAATAACGCTACTTTTTATGCCGAAATTCTCAATGATGTAAACTTAATTGATTGATGCGTACCTACCCGGGCGATCTTGTGCCAGAGCTTGCAGTTTCTGCTTCGATGTCAGCTGCATCATCACTGGAACAATAATAAAAATAAATAAATAAATATTGTACAACAAACAACACACATGTTGGCTGTAGGCTCATTTTACATACCCACGTTATTTTTGTATATATGTATTTGAATTTGACATAAGTTGTCACTGCCCCCCTAGCACAGCACTCCAAGAAATAAGTGACAAGACATATAACCCGCTGCGATTTGTTGAAACTAGCTGAGTCGCACGAAGCGTGACATAGCAGCCAATCAGAGCGCGTATTTGTTCTATGTCATGTCTTTCTTGAGGCGCGTGCTAGGCCTGCTCTGCCGTGATTTTTAAAAAGGCCGTCATCTGACAATATTCACTTTCGAGATAATCGCAAAAGCAGTTTCCATTTTAGTAAATTAATTGTATTACTTGATAACGATTTGACTGTTTTTCATTAACATAATATTTCAGGAACTAGAAGGAATAGGACAAATCCGATTAAATAGGAACACGCGCCTTTTTCTCCTGATCTCCCAGCTAAATAACCCAATATCGGTGATGTCAGAAAACTGCCTTTTTAGAAATCACGGCAGTGCTGTTGTGTTATATTTTTCTTGGTGTTTGGTTTTTAGTTTTATCTTCCTATTTTATTCCTTTTACCTTAATGTCTCAATATTTATCTTTTCGATACAAACGTCTCAACTTTAATTTCGGCGGTGGACCTGTGACCCTAACAACACACATTGCCTTCATCCCATGTTAAGTAGCTAAAGCACTTGTGTTATGGAAATCAGACAACGAGATATATTTACTTATATCATTAATTTTTTCATTGAAATAGATACCTATATAAATAAAACACCCAGACACATCCAACAAGTACTCAAAAGCTCATAACCTAAGCACTTGTCCGCGGGGAATCGAATCCACGACCCTACGGAGCAGACAAAAATAATAAATAATTTAATTTGGTTTGATTTGAACTATGCTCGCGCGAAACTTAAGTACTGATTCTTGTTTAAGAATAAGGGTCACGTAATACCTACATAAAACTGGCAAAATAAAACTGTTTATATTTAACTCCGTTGCATTCTAGTATAATATTATTACAACTGCATAACATAACTCAATGCCATATCAATAACATGTTTAAAAGTAGGCGTTTTGTAACATTAAAACGATCGCAACTAGTGATGCACAACTATCGATAGTTTAATTATCGATACTCGACCGCCAATATCATGAGTACCTAATAAATTATGTATAACCTACTTATGGACATTGAGGTAGATAGCCCTATAAACGATAATATAAACACAACAATTCTATCGAGCCCGCTTTGGGATTAAGTAGTGTGTTTTTTTAAATAATTCTGTATAAAAAGTACCAAACATCGATAGTGTCGATGCTAAACAGAAAGTGAAACACTTTTGATTTTTCAAAATGACTGGGTCATAAATATTTTCATAGAGTTTGAGAGATTTTGTATGAAAATACCGATATTCTGCCATTAAAAAGTTTATAACTCCTGCATTCCTTGAATTAAAACGATGAATCTGTAAACTAAAATGTACTAATAGTTAGCATCAATACTATCGATAACTTAATAAGACAACACTAGTCGCAACGCATGATTCGTTCGTGGTTTTCCCCCAGCGGCGGCGTCGGCGGCTGCGCAGGCGCAACCCGTTGCCCCAAATGACTAACATTATGTCGTAACATCGACAGTTTACCGAGATATTGCGAAACAAACGGATGGACCGGCTGACAGTGAAATTTTTCGTTCTTCGAGCGCTTGAAAATACAATATCCGGTAATGGGCTTACTTAGGATTCCTTTGTTCGTTCGCGCATCAATGATTTTGCCTTATTTCATTTTCTATTGATTAGAAAATGATGATGTTAAAATTCCAATTGAAATAGTTATTTGCGGAATATGGGTACAAATAAGATAGGTATACATATTTGTGTTCAAACCATATTTAGTAGTAGTCTTACGGGATATTCCCACCCACTTTCCCACCACTGTTATTCCTGTTAGAGCCAGGATCTACAGCGGCATCCAGAATAGACAAGAGCTCAATCAGTGACGACTGGGCAAGATCCCGGGGGGGCCTAGCCTTCTGTCTTGGATCCCACATAGTTATTAAACTAAAGACGGTATAGAAATAAGAAGAAAAAAAAATACATATATGCGCTGCATTGCAATGCATACATAGTAGTATTAGTAGTAGTCTATTGTGGCATGTAAAATATTAATAACTAGTGGACGGCCCGCGATTCCATTCGCGTAATTAATTAAATTTCAAGCGTCTAACTTGAGCCGTTTAGATTTTTCATACAAAAGAATTTTCCCGTTTATTGCCGTTCCCATAGGAATTTCAGGAATTCCTTTCTTAGTGCACCCCTATGGTACCTAAGCTACGTCCGTACCAAATTTCAAGTGTCTACGTTTAGCCGTTTGGGCTGTGCGTTGATATGTCAGTCAGTCAGTCAGTCAGTCATTCAGTCAGCTTTTCCTTTTATATATTTAGATACGGCATTAAAATGTCATGTTAATAAAATATTTTTGATTTATGAACTTGGTACAGATTATACCATGTCCTCATCGGGGCGAAAATGTTGATGCTATCTGCCTCCACAGAGGCAAGAGAACAAAATAAAATAAAAATTCTATTGGGTGTACCGCCCTTCTCGAGGCCGTACAATCAGGTGCCGGGGACCCCACTCCGACACCCACGACCCCTTTTAGGACGCCTTATACACCAGGCAGTGGATACCTATTCTTGTCTAAACGCCCGGAACTACAGGGCTCATCGCCAACCCGCCTGCCAAGCGTGCCGATTATTGGATATTTCCTTCCAAATCATGGAAATCATTGACCGTTAAAGACACTTTAAAAAAATAAAAGTTTTTTTTTCACTAAACACGTTACTTGTAGTATGCAGTTTTCACGGGTTTCCTACACCGTACGAGAGTTGTATAAAAAAGACCTATTAGGACAGGTAGGTAGAGACTACAGATCTCCATTTGTCACGGTCCTGACATACTTTTCGCTCCATGTACATTCATACATGATCTCCAGTCTCGAGTACTATTCACGCCACCTTCCGTCAGGACATCACCAGTCTGGTCGATGTACCTATGTCCTTCTGGGGCGACCTCGAATGTTTTGATTAAAAAAAAATATTACACAAATTCAATAATAATTTAGCGGTTGGTATTAAGTAGGTACTAGGCTCCTTTAAGACTAAACACATTTACTCGGGGGGAAAAAAGAAAAAATTGATTAAAAAAATATTTTTTTATCTTCAAAATCCCACATAGCGCGTCCCTCGAACCTGTTAATCCCCGTAAGCACACCTAAGTAGGTGTGCCATGGAAGTGTTAATTAATGGTTTATGCTATTGACTTAGAAGTGATGGAGCAAGACATTGGGCGAAATGCCATTAAATTTTATTACCAAATGCCCCCATTACATCAGCTACCGACTCCAAGGGTCGTGTAAATAGGCCCTAAGGACCCTTTCCGTAATTTAATCGTGATTAATGTCTGTATGATGACTTTGTATTACGCCATTATCATTATAATATTCAACATTTTCATATTTCACGAACTTAAGTACTTACAAAAACGATTAAAATCGCGTTACCAACAGAATAAAGAAAAAAAAAACAATTCCCGCGTAATTTTTCACTTTCTAAATACCTCAAGGAGTAAAATCCACTTACCAACATTAAAAAGAAAAAAAAAGATATTGAACGTTCCAAGTTTCAAATATCAATTCGATACTTTCTATGGCACATGATATAATAATATTTGAATGGTCTAATAATAGCTCTCGTTCCTATTCCACTTTGTGATGTAAGTGTTACGGCAGATGATCTCCGCAGAGTGAGTCATCATAAACAGCCAGTTCATTCATGGCACGTTTCATTCATCTATGACTTCTTTTTTTCCTTCTATTTGGATTCAGTTGTTGAGTAACCCGCGAAGTGTTTTTTTTTTCGCGGCCAAGACTATGACGCTTCGGTCAAGTTTTTGGCGGGATAATATTTGTAAAAAAAAATTAACTTGTATTTTATTTTGGTGTTAGGTTTTGGACTCTACAGTAGTCTACAGTCGAAGAAGAATATTTTAAAACCCATTTTTTTAAAAAACCTGTACAATATACGGAACCCATATTATTTTTACCAAAACAAAGTTTCTTTTTATTGGGGCCATTTCATGAATATTGTTACAAATATTGACGTAACATTACAATGCGTATTTCCCTACAAATTTATTGAGTAACATGACTCATTGGCTGATATCCAACTTTGTACGTAAACCAAATTAGATAACGTATAGTCGGACAAAAACCTGCTCTACCATCCTAGGCTTCAAACTTAATTAATGTCATTGGACATTATAAGGTTCATTGTTGGGACTTTGTGACGGGAAGCAATGAGATGCAAATGGCGTTCTTTATTTCTCATTTTCAAAATTAATTTTTCGCTACAATTATTGTGTTAATGTGGTGGATTTAGTGTAATAATGTGCTGGTGATGAAAAATAATGTAATGGGAGTGAGAGGTAAAGGAGAGGACTCCTATTTGATCAATTTGTTATTCCCGTATAAAGTTCCACGCAGCATTGAAATGTGACGGTCCACACTCACGTTTTAATGTATTTTTGACACTAATTAAATGCACTA
>SJJU01007325.1:0-15340 GCA_012932125.1 Conopomorpha cramerella
TGGTTGAAACAAGCTAAGTCGCACGTTGTGTGACATAGCAGCCAATCACGGCGCGTATTTGTTCTATGTCATGTCTTTCTTGACGCGCGTGCTAGGGCTGCTGGAGTACCTTTAGGGCGGTCACATATATTCGGAATTCCGTTCCGGATTCCGTACGGAATACAACAATTCAAGTAAAAACGTCTGTTAAACTCAAGTTCACAACAACAACAACCGTTGGAAGCACTTGAATCGCCACATTCAGTACGGAAAATTCCGTATGTATGTGCCCGGCATTAGCAATTAACTAATGCGATTTCCCTGTGCAACATGTTTTTATTATTGTGTAGACTGTTTTTATGTAAGTAGGTAGCTATCTACTTAGTGACGCAGGTAATTTAAGTAGTTAATTCCTTTACCAACTGATCAGACTTCGCCTTGACTTCAATATAAAAAAAAATACTACAAAGTGTCCAACTCACAGCACGCGACCACGGCGAAATCAATGACCAACTTCACAGCCAGCGAATTGTTGCGAGCCATTTCGATTATTTACACTTTCACACTTTTGCCGCGAAACACTAAAAACATGGCGGCACAGTTTTGTGTGCGCGCGAAAACACACTGACCGGCACGTCACTTGAGCGGTTTTATTCACTAAATTGATTAGGCGGCTGATAAAAAACGATAAAAGTGTTTAGTCCTTAGATTGCGCGTTATCTCCATACACAGCGCACGCGCGTTTCGTTGCCACTGACAAATTTTTCAATGTCGCAGCCGCAATAGATTGGAGGTAGTTTTTTGTTAGCTGATCTTAGTGACATCTGGCGAAATTTCTGGGAACTAAACGGACGTTTTCCGTGTACAGTGCTACAAGGATATTTTGGCGCGTGGCTAAAACATTATTGGTACTTCATTATAACTAATCGAGTCTTGTTTTGATTAATGATTTTGTACCTTATGATAATACAAACATAAAAAAGCACCTGAAACGTATCACGAAAGGAATAAATGCGGGAGTGGCAAGTAATTACATTGAATATTCAGCTCTCACGCGCCAAAGGACCCTTGTCGACAGTTTAGATGTCCTTAACGTGATTGGCCTTTGTTTTAATACAGTGACTTTTACATTGATCTGAGTCTTACAACGTCACACCTGTCTAATAGCTGTTAGTATTCATGTTCCAAGAGATGACTCACGTTTCTATTAGTGGCGGTTTCAGTGCAAATATTTACATGTGCAAATATGTAGGTATAGCAATAGGTGAGTTTAATGAAAAAAAATTATAAGTTGACGGCTCATGCGAAGACATGAGGTCGTCATTAGCTTATTATTACAGTGAAGGATTGTTAGAGCGATGCACTTCCGGCTTATTCAAAATGGCTGGATTTTCTTATGAATATATTAATTGAGTTTGATTTTTGGCTTGCATATGGTTCTTTTCCTGCGTCCAGGGAGAGGCTAAACACATTCCTCAGAATTTTTATCACTATGAACAAGCGTTTGACCATCATCCTGCCTGATGTTAAGCAGCAATGTGGTCTACGATGGAGCACACTTGTTCATTAGATACCTATTCACCCGCGACTTAAAGACCTTCAGTCTGTACTGCGCAGAAAACACAGACTCAGGCAAGTCGTTCCACATCCTCAGAATGATCGCCACTGGCTTTAATTCACGTCGCGTAGGTAACACTTTTTGTACCTACCTCTTTTTACAAATCGCAGTTAGAATAAAAATGACCCAATACCACCCCAATACGAAACATACTGATTTTGTAAATTAACTTTTGTATCATTTACGTTAAGGTACAATTTCATAAAATTATACTTTTTGTGTTGTGTCACTTATTCAAAGTGTGCGAAATGCGAAATTCAGACATAGTTATCGACGCGCAGCTAAAAACTACACTGGTGATAAAAAAGTATCAGCCATTTAGCAGTAGAACCGATGGCCGTTGGGGTAAACGTGTTCTCGACTGGAGACGCGCTTCTCGCTCGGCAAAAGGAGTGTAGGACGCCCTCAGGCAAGGTGGACTGATGATATGCGCAAGATGGCTGGCATAAGCTGGATGCGAGAAGCTGAAATCAAATCACAGTTGGGTGTAATTGGGGAGGCCTATGTCCAAAAAGTTATATAGAAAAAATGGATATTACTCCTAGACACATCAAAAGTGTCTAGGAATCAAGTATATTTTAGAAGATTGCAATCAAGAATATATTTTACAAAAACTGAATTCATTCATAATTTATTCAAAATGTGGCGATAAGTTATTGATACAGGCATGGGGAATTAAGTAGGAGATCAATCCAGAGGATAAGATTTGATTTAAATAAATTTGTTCTTTTAGAGCTAAAAATGTTCTTGATCACTTTTGATGTGTGTATTATGATAGCCTTCAGGCACTTGCTTCTCTCTACCCCATTAGGCAATTTAAGAGATGTATAATTTTAAATTAGCTAGGTACCTTAAATTTGCTTGTGAATAGTTTAGAGACAAAGATTAAATAAAAACGCTACTCATAATTGACTAAATTATTATTTTATTATTAAACTTAAAATGTTGCATAAATAATCATAATTATTACTATTATTTTAATTTTCCATTTACATTCAACAATAATTTAACCTGTATACAGTCCGACAAAATAAGGCAAATATCTCAGCACCCCAATTATTTTACAAACGATAGGTCAACGATTTAGTATCTTTCTTCCATTGTGATAATAATAATGAATCATTGTCAGGATGAACGCCTGTCGACAGATTTTTTTTCCGCCCCAATGGGGAATTTTCTTCGACGCTTTTCTGGCAAATATTCGGGCGGGAAACTGTCATTACTGTCAAACATTGTTTGGATAGTATGACAGTAATAACAGAAAAATGTCACAGAAAATTACCCATTATTTTTAAAACTGACCGACTTTTGTAGGTAACAATAATATTTAGGGTGCTACATCAATCAATCAATTGTTCTGGTGGAAGCTATCGTATCACATACAAAGACGTTGACAAATAAAAACCACTATCGATGGATAATCGAACGATTGGCGTATACATATATTTACAGCTTGGCAAAAAAAGAGTAGAAATTATATAGTAGCAACACTCTACGGAGAAACGTCCGACTTTGACAGCTTTTCATAGAAATTCTTGCCATATTTAATTTCTACTCTTTTTTGCCAAGCTTTACATGTATATATTATAACGCACAAAATATTTGATTTATCTACGGTAAAGTCGTGGTCAGCGAAAAATATGTCGACAGATATCGTCCTTATTATTTATTGTATTATTTAATAATAATTCTTCACCAACATACCGCATAGTTAGAACAAAAAGGACGACCCAATATACAACCTAACATGCCGATTTTGTAATTTGAGTTTTGTATCTTTTATGTTAAGGTTCAATTTCATGAAATATCAAATTTTGTTTTGTGTCACTTTTGTTCTAACTGTGCGAATCAGCAGGCCTAAAAAGCACGTCATGAAAGACAAGACATAGAACAAATGCGCAATGTGATTGGCTGCTAGGTCTGTCTAAGCTTGTTTCAACCAATCGCAGAGCCTGCTATGATTTGTCATGTATTTCTCGGAGCGCTGTGTTAGGCCTGCTGGTGTTTTACTATAATTTGTGCGAGTATCCAACCATGGGGAAAAAACTCGCAACTAAAATAGTTTTTTAATCAAATATTCTATATAAGTAAAGACAGACAGACATAGAAACATCAATTAGCCTAATTCTCACAGCGAAAAAAAGAACATAGACTCAACAGATAACTACAGTTCTTAAATGAAAAGCGAACATTAAGAAAATAATATACAGAAATGAGAATAAACAATTGTTTCATGAACTACTTAACACATTGGCGGACAGTAAAATAAGACACAATAGATGTTTTACTGTTATGACGCCTATAGGCGTTTACTTTCCGGGAAAGTGTTAAACAATACAAAGAAAGTGCTAAACGACATATAATTACATATAAATGTGTACATGTACTAACAGATACTATATTTAGTTGTTACTTGATGATTAGGTAGACGTTTAGAACTGTATTTAGAAACTCTCCTAAACAAGCACACGTCTTGGCAATTTTTTGTCTCGCTCTTAACGTGTATGTGTAAAAGAGATAAGCGTCATTTGAGAACTGATTATTGTTTCAGAATATATAATTGTGTATTGGAACATACAATGTATGCAGTATGTGTATATTGGAAAACTATAGGTAGGGTACCTACTTTCTTTTTGTATTTTGCGGTTCGCCGCGGAAACAATAACAATCACTTAGTTATGTATTACAATAAATGATACCTATCTGTTTTACCAATAAACGCCACAAGTTCCATAATAATATTGACATTGTTATTACTGAAAGTAAATATTTTAATTTAAAGTACGAGTTAAAATATGATATTAAACAAATTTCATTATGTTTATAGTTAACTGCTGTGGAGTATGTGGAAGCATTACAGACTTGTGGTTTTCAAAATTAAATTGAATTTACTGGAATTTTGGCAAAATAACTGACAACTTGACAGTTTATTTGCCAGTAAAATAACGTCTATCATGAAAATAAAAATCGAATAAAAATTTTACTCGTATATACAGGATGATAAGGAAATATCCTATGGAGTTCGAAGTTCACTGTTTCTACTCACCATAAAGCTACGACTACGCCCAGAAACAAAAAAAAAACGGTCAGACTTTTTAAAAGTTTGTTCTCTCCTACACACCCACCAAAAGTCAATTAGTAAGTAGAAACAACGACCTTAAGCTTCCTAGAGCATTTCCTAAACATCCTGTACATCTGTACATGATATGTGCATACACTCAAAGGCAAAAATAACGGGCTATCTTATATTTTCCATACAAATTAATAAAATAAATTTGGACATGTCAAACGCAAGGCTCGTCATTAACCGACACAAATTATTAGTATTATAATATTATAGTTATTTCCATACAAATGGAAAACACAAAATGGCGGGTTACTTTTTATTTTGAGCGTATAATATTAAATATAATGTTTGTATCAACATTGGGGTGTTGTTGACTAGTATCTCCATTATTTCGATGATATGTTTGACAAGTTATTATTCCATAATCTCTCTCAGAATTTCATTTACTTACTGTGCTCTAAGTAATCTAGAAGCAAAATTATACAATACTTATTTAAACAAAAAAAATCTACTAAACGAACGCGCGTAAAGGAACGCGTCTACTGTTGGATATTATTTATTTCTATATAAATACTTAGATCTTTTGACGTATTAATGCTGATTTCTAGCCATTCGTGTATTTCTCTGTTTTTAAGTTTATTATAGGTGATTGTGACGTTGTATAAACGTCAAATCAAAAACCTTGGCAAAACAAGAGAAGTCAAACCCAAACGACTTCCCATAAGGAACAATCTATCAGTTTGTATGAAGTAATTTCTTTTTTGTTCTAGATTTATAGTGTTCTTGAATTGGCTGCCAATCTTTTTAGAAATGCGTCAAAAGATGCGTATTACATTGCAAGTGCCATCCGAAGCACAAATGCGCTTAAAATATATCTTATATTTTTCCAAGCAAAATTAATAATTATAAATATTGATCGGATCTAAATACACTAGAGCAAAAATTCCGGGTGACCCATAATATTGTTACACAACACAATTTCAAAATATCTCGCAATTACGAGAACTAGCTGAATAAGATACAACTGTTTTTGAAGACAATAAAATAGCGAAAAAGAACGCTTGGTGAACCGTGGGCATTTGCTAATTAAGCAAGTGCCTCTGCCTACACCGCTTTGGGATTAAAAGGCGTGAAGTGTATTTTTTTTATATACTTATCGAGACCAGGAATTTTTGCTCCCGAGTGTAGTATTTGCACGACTGAAAAATTTACTAATAATATTAGGTTTTCAAAGTGCAATATCTATATAGCTCATAAATATATATATATTTATATAACACTATATCACAGAATAAAAATAAACGCCTCACCAGTCTTCCAGACCCACGGAAGCATTATTATCTAAATATTATTATAAATACTTCATTAAATTTAATTAAAATGCTTGAAGCTTCCTAAATCATTATTAATCTAAAAGTTGTGATAGGTATGAAATACCCGAAACTACTTTGTACTGTATTATGCAATAGACCTTAAGAAATAATTTACAATCTAAGTGATGTAAGTGTATGCATTAACTTTTAAAATTGCACAAAAAAATAAATACTTACAAAAATTTAAAGAAAATTAATAAGTAGTTAAAACAATAACTTTTAAAATTTCATGTTTTAGATACGGCATAAATTTCATTCTCCTTCAACAAATCTAATAAATATTTTTCCATATTCCAATTTGGAGTCATGAATGCATAAAGGTGATAAGTCACAAAGTATTTTTTTTTAGTAAATTTAAAAAAATAATCAATCCGACCCTCGATTCACTCATGTCTTAAATTATTGTAGAACATAATTCAAAGTGGAACTCCTCTCTCAGCCCGAACTCCCATTACCCGACTCTTATTTTTACACGGTTTAAACTTAGATCGTGCATTTGCGCTATTTTATTACTGTAGTTTTTCCGTATGGTAGAACACACGGAAGTTATTGTTACCTATTACTATATAAATAAAAAAAAAATGTTACGTTCTAAATTCCACTAGGCACTTTTTTTTTAAACAACAAAAGAAATAATTTTGGCCATGTCTAATAGGTACCTAGTATAACAAATTAAATGATTTTAGCACACATTTTCTATAAACGACATATTCATACATGTAACGTACCTTACGAGTAAATTTCATTGCATTTATTTACAAAAAAAATGTTAATTCCATCAAACTAGACAAATACATTTAAGTAGTGTTTAAATAATACAGGCAACAATTACAATTTATCAATAAAATATATTTATATAAAACCCTTGTAAAGTAAAACAAATGACAGTGATACTACAACTAGGAATTAGGGTATAGCGTTGATCCTATGTACGTTTTAAAAACTACACGGAAATTTGACACTAATTCTTATTCTTGTAACTTTACCAAACACATTACCTGAGAGCTTTAATAAGGCAAAGTATATGTAAGATGTGCTTCTATGGGAATGTTTAAGCGGCGTTAACCCATAATAAAACAAGACTAAGATTTTCTCTTGGATTTTACATTCTAATGTCATGAATCTAACTACTTGGTTTCGTTAAAATAATATCTGTATAAGAAAAGATTTACTTAATACAATAACCGTAGTGTGGGATAGGGACAGGAAAATGATGATGATGATGACAATAACCCTACATAGAATTCGCTGTTCTATATTTTTTTCTAGAAAATTGGTATAATCCCTGTAGTGAAGGTATTCCTTAAAGATCAAAGTTAGTTTAGACCTAAGTGGGAATACATTTCCCTTTGTTGTATTAAGGGTTAACTTTGTGTTACTAACTGAAATACAAAACAAAAGTCTACTTACCTTAGTGGTGCCAACATGTTTAAAGCTCTCAGTCAAATTGTATACTCAAATAGGAATTAAATACATACATACTGTATGTATGTTTTCACGTCTGTCTCCCAGAGGGGTAGGCAGAGACTACAGCTTTCCATTTGTCACGTTTCTGACATAACCCATCTAATTAAATACTATTTACATTTTTTTATAACTTTGTAACTTACTTCATTTTCAATCTAATAAGGCCAATTGAATGTGACATGGTTTGTAACTAGGTACTTCGAAAATTTTAGGTTTACGTGAATAATATTCTAGATTTTAAATGAACTTTTAGCCTACAGAAGCCGCTTTTTCATCGTGCAAGTCGCTCACACAGAAATAAACATACCAATATTCCTAAATTATATGTTAATATTATGTACCTCTGATTGCTTGCATAATAGGAATGCGTCTAACATTAAAACCTAATATTAAATTATTCTTGCAAGAAATTTAGGTACAATTCATAAACCTTTTCCATTTTCAGTAGTTTGAATAACAAATCAAAAATTTAAATGACTCTGTCTCCTGTACAGTCACATGTAAATACATAGCAACATTTCAAAGACCTTTTCTTATAAAGCATATATACATTTTATCTAGATTCCGTTACTATGCTGAAATAGGTCTTATATCAAAGTAGCAATCGTTAATTTAAGAGAAAATTGCTTTGAAGTGTTTCTAGGTGCATACATGTTTATGCAAATGACTGTACAATACAGGCCCCGTACCACGAGGCCTTAAAGTAATATTGTTTCCGCTGTGTAACAGTGATAGTGTTATACCACTCGTCTAGCGCTATCTCTGTCACACAGCGATAACAGTATTACTTTAGGACCTCATGGTACGGGGCAGGGTACCTTGAAGTAACGGGTAAACAGGTACCTAACAATGCATGCTCCATCGTAGACTACATCGCTGTTCAATACAAGATAAAATAATTGGGATTTTTTTTTGACGTTTTTCTGACAGATTTGCTGGTGGAGAAGTGTCATTGACAGTTGATTGGGGCACCGGCAGAATATCAGCGTTATATGCAGCTACTGCAAGTGACATTTTGCTGAGCCGGTACCCCATTTCGACCATGAGGCGCAGCACTCAAGTATGACAACGCAGGCTGGTAAAAAAAAAATGCATTAAGTTTTGTTTTTTGTTTTGTTTTTAATGCTAATGTGCCTGTATCTTTTATTTCTGTTTTTATTTTTAATTATGTGTCTTGTGTGTCGAAATAAATATTTCATTCATTCATTCATTACTGTCAAACTTTGTTTGGAAAGTATGACAGTTCCCGCGCAAAAATCTGTCAGAAAAACGTCAAAAAAAATTCCCCATTGTCAAATGAGAAAACCATTGTAAGTCTTAAAATTTTACTGAGTTTTTGTCTATCAGAGTCGAGTCTGATTTTCCGTAAACAGAAGGTTCACCAAGGAAAATTACGAAGTAGACAAAAAAGCGAACTGTTGCCTTTATTTAGTGCACTATGAAAGAAGCAATTGACCACCATCCTGCTACACCGTCCAGCCTGATGTTAAACAGCGATGTAGTCTACAACGGAACACCCAAATATTTTGCCTACTAAAAATGGACTAAACATATTTTCTTTACAAACTCAGAACCTACAAGTGCGCACATTGTTGTACAAGTCCTCACACGTGTCGAAGCTGTCGTCCCGGCTGTAGGTGTGCGACAGCCACGAGGCGTCGGGTCAGGAGGTGTCGTCGGGCGGGGGGCGCGGGGCGGGCGGCCGCTGGGGCGAGGGCGGCGGCCGTCAGACCGGCCAGCCGGCGCCCCGCCCGTTCCCGTTGGTCGCCAGCTCCGACTCGTGGTGCGAGAGGCCACGCCGCGACGACTTCCTCAGGTCCGATACGAAGGCGTACTGGAATTGGGGGGTAATTGATAGATTAAATAAAAATAATAATAATAACACTTATGGTGTTTTGTTTATCCATGTACAGTCGGCCAAGAATCTTGGCTACCAAATTGAAGTGTCACCAAAACTGATAAAGCAAAGCTAGGAGGTACGCCGGTAGTGAAAAATAGGCACTTAACCAATACTTATTTAGATTTTTTATTTGTCTTACTTATTTGAGCTATAATAAGTCCCTAAGCTACTTAATTTACTTGAAAATATTTTTAATGTGCCTGGCATAGGCTTGTCTTGTACTACCGGCTTACCCCCTAGCTTCGCCACTAGTATCAATGTATTTGAAAGTATTTATGCAAGTATTTTTAAGTTATTTCTCCAGGGAATGGCCCGTACTCCGAGAGGCAGGTAGAGCTGGGATGATGCGACTAAAAGGAGGAGTTAAAAAACCTAAAACGACGAGCAACAGCGAACTCAATACGTGGAAGTACAGTACCGAGACGAAAAAACTAAGAATGAAGCTAATGTAAGGTCAGAGACAGTTCATATTCTAAAATCCATACCTCAGGGAAGCTCACTGGGATGTTTGCTTTTTTTGATATACATTAACGATTTGCCAAAGTATATCAAAGAGTCCAGTACCATATTTGCAGATGATACATCAATAATACTTCCAATTGAAAACCCTTCCACACTGAATGTAAAGCTTACAACTACACTTGGTTTAGTGTCACATTGGCTCAATGAACATAATTTAGAAATAAACTATAATAAAACTAAAATACTGCAATTCAGGCCCTACCAAAAAAAAGGATTAAATATTGACTTTACTTTTAATAACACCAAGATACAGTGCGTGGAATCTTATAAACTGTTAGGAATTCATATTGATACTAACCTTAATTGGAAAGAACACATAAATGTTATAACAAGCAAGTTATCCCGCTTTAGCTACGCGTTGTACCAGCTGAAACGGTCCACGGATTTGGAAACCGCTAAAATTGCCTACTTCGCCTACGCTCACTCATGGCTGCTGTATGGAATTATCCTGTGGGGCAATTCACCCACAATCGCTAAATTGTTTTTGATACAGAAACGACTGATAAGAATTCTTGCGAATATAGATTCGACAAGCACTTGTAGGCCATTTTTTACCCAGTTTGGTATACTAACCTTAACATCTATGTACATACTAGAAGCGTCACTGCATATTAGAAAATATCCCGAAATGTTTCCCATTTATAGCCGGCCAACAAATCTAAGACCTCGTAATAAGATTGCTCTTCCTTCTTCAAGATTTACACTAGTACATTCAGCTCCGTTTAGTATGTGTGTAAAAATATATAATAACTTGCCTGTGTATATTAAAAATGAAGAAAATATTATTACGTTTAAAAAAAGACTAAGAAAGTTTCTCTTAGATCAGAGTTTTTATAGCCTTCAAGAATATTTTTCCACAAATTGACCATTTTTAATACAAATGTTATCATTTTGTTTCTTGTTTACAGTTATTGTTTTTCTTGCTTTTAATTTAAATACTGTTATTAAATATGTTACAAAGTATTATAAACATGTGATAATTTGTTTTAGAATAAATTGTTATTCATTTCTACCAAATGTAACTAAGTTAAGTATATGTTGCTGTGCCCTTACAGGGTTTCATGTTGATACTTCAGAATGTTTAAGACCATATTTGTAACACATGAACGCAATAAATGATTATGATTATGAAATATGTTTTTGGGAGGCAAGTGGCTGATGATGCGAGATGGCCTGGCAAAGTTTGAATGCGAAGAAAGCCGTAAAACAGATCACAGTGGCGATGCAATTTGGCAGAGGCCTATGTCATCAGTGGACGCAATGGGCCAATATGATTGATATAGACCTGATCCGCGTGCGTCCGGAGGCAGTTGAGCAAAGAGCGACGGGCGGACTCCTCCCGAGAGCGACTCTCGCCCTGTTCTTCGGGTAAGAAGAACAACAGCTTCTCTGCCGTGAACAATACTACTTTTCACCATAGGTATCATGATGAGGTGCGCATCTACATAGGGTGATTCTTCTTTTTAAACTAATGAACCTTTTGTGATAGTCGAAGACTAACATCAAAGATAGGACATATTAAAGAGCAATCATAGTTTGGGATAACGTCTTAAATCTCTAAAGGGTTCTTAAAAGCTTGAAAATATATTTTTTATGGCACCTACACTTGATAATATGCTAAGTTCATAAATCTCGCTACAATGTCAGGCCCCCACAAACAGGTCCAAGAAAGACAATGACAAAGACATATATTTGAACTAATTCTGGTACATTCCAGTCGTCGATATAGGTAAGTAACTAAAGAGACTTCTGAGGTGGTTTTCCATGAGTAGTAGTAGTAGTGTATGTATGGTCTGCAATGCTCGACTTGGATACTGGAATGTTTCTTAGGCCTCTCGCAATGTTAATGCACTTTACGACTTCTAGTCGTTGTTTATCGACCCTCGACCGTAACCAATATATTGTATTTATGAGACCTCATGTGTTGTAAATTTTTATGTACTGTCGAATTCTATTAAACAAACTTTCTGAATTCTGCAATGATTGAGTGGCAGCTAGACAATCCCTGAAGTAGTCCAGTACCTCGATACTTGTTAAGGCAGAAGAGGTGGTTTATAGAGCAGACGAGGTCGCCGGGCTCGGGCAGGTAGTAGTAGGGCAGACAGCCGCACAGCTCCTGCAGGGCGCGCCGCTTACACAGCGTCAGGCACCAGCCGAAGCTGCGCCGCTGCTTCCACTTGCGCGTTCGGCACCCCAGCTTATTCAACAACATTCAGAGCTAAAATGCACTTTGAAAGCTATATTGTTCTCAGAGATCAACACAGTGGGCTTTTTAACACGTATTATGAGAAACAAACAGGTATTATCAGAGGTCTAAAATCATTGTACTTTCAGCATAACTACTAAGTAATTATAATTATTGTTGTTAGCCTCATTTTTCAATGGTTTTAGCGGTTTTCAACCATTTTCTAAATAGAGGATAAGTACGTCCACGAACATATTTTCTTGTAGCCTGGTCTCTGGTCTTCCATTTGGTTCATTTAAATTAGTAATGTATACATAACTTCATGATACATAATAATATACCTGTTATGATACTCACCCGCACAGTGGGGACAAACTCAATCTCCTTCTCAGCGACCTGCTCGTACGCTGAGAGCACCACGAACACAGACACATTGATCGGCGCTGGGTAGCTGCGCACGGAGCCGCTCTCCATCAGCGGGTACTCGCGGCCGTCGAACAGGAGCACCTGTGTCGTATGTTCCAATTGCGCCGTGACTTATTCAGGCATCAAGGGGAGAATTTGCAACTACTATATATTTTGGTAGCTAAAGGTCAGCCCACCTCGGTGCCAGATCCGGAGCGACGACGATATGCAACTTCCTCGTTGCGGTGCACGATGACGGACAATCCTTCGTCCTGGCCCACCACCCCCAGCTTCTGTGCTGGATTATCGTGGTCTGCGTTTCTACAAATTAATATAATTTATACTGTCTTATCAAATGCCTACTGTAGAATGTATATTTGCTATCTCAAGTATAACAAGGTGATAAAATCAGTATATTTTTTTGCAAAAATCAGTTTAAGTTTGAGTATTTACTCGTATCTAGAGTTGAAGGTGCAGCAGAAGCCGAGCGGCGTGGCGCGAAGTTGGAACAGCTGCTCGCAGGGAGTGTCCACGCCGCGCCAGCTGCAGTGCACCAGCTGCTCCGAGCATGGAGTGTTCATCTGCAGCAAACGATGCAGTATATCTATCTGCTTGGCTTTATATTAATGATAGATATCTGAATTTTAGAATATTTAGTTATTTGTGCCCAAACAACAGATATCAGCAGTAACCTATATAATATAGCGAATTAAGATAATCTTACATTGTACATAAGGTCAGTAACATTGTAACCCCGCGCGGGGTCGACCTCCCGTAGGAAGATCATGAACTCCTTGTCGATGTTAGGCGCGGTCATGTCCACCAGCGCCGCGAACTTCATCAGCTCGCGGTAGAACCGGCGAGGTGTCCACGCCCAGAAGTGGATGTACGAACTCTGCTTTCTGTGAAACATCCATATGCTATTGTATTTACCTCGCTGCAAATTGGTCTGTGTAAGACTTCAGCTTACTTCTTCAACGCTGAGCGACGAAGACTGATTTGTTCCTACAGTAATCTGAAAAGTAGTAGATACTACGAGTAATTATGTTGGTAAACGTTATTTCTTTTGGGTACTAAGAAGCCAGACACGCCTGCATACCCATACAAGTTCTCTCATAATGTTATGTTTCACTATAGAGAGCCACTGGATACCCTTATCCAGGGGTCGTATACAGAATTTTACCGCCCATCAATTTCACACGTAGCTTAAATAAATACATGACAAATATTTAACATGTAATCGAAATGTTACCTTTGCTCGTACAAATAGTTCGCATAATTGGTAACTCTGGCTTTACTGAGGATTGAGTAGGAGCAGAGCGCGACGGCGGGGAAGTGAATGTTGTCGATGGAGTGCTCCTGGAAGGGCAGCGAGACGCCGGCGCGCGGCGCGGCCTCCAGGCGCCACCAGCACGACCCTCCCGCTGTCGCCACGCCCAGCACCACCAACACCAATACGGCCACGCGGCAAAGCGTGCTGACAATGTTACTTCTACTGAATCTGGTTTTATTACCTCCGTGAACTCATTCGCCTCATGATCTATCCAGACATCGGCGGGGGTGACTAGTCTTCACTTTTATTACATGCATCGTCTCAAACTTTTACCGTGGTTTCGTATAACTACACAACTTTTTTTTTATTTTTATATCTCTCTAAGTCAATAATTAACAATTGGTAGGTGTAATTTTAGAGCGGACCCGGATAACTTTGAGACTGTCCTTCATCGATCGATACTCTTATCTCAGAGGATATTAAACTAACTACAAATATCCATGTCATGTGTGTCTGGGAAGTTAAAATTATGTTACTAGGCATTTACTTGCAATATAACGATATAATGTAACGGATCCAGATTAGAAACAATGAGGTATAATTTGAGCTAGCTACTTATCAGGAACAATCAGAACAGTCAAACCATAGGCATCCCAGAAGAATAGACAACCGGTAAACGCCAGTTTATCGTATGCTTTTTTATGTATCCTACTTACTCCATGTTCCTCATGCCTCCCATGTCGTAGCCGTCGAGTGCGTTCTTAACACCGCCGAGGCTGCTGTGGCGCAGGTACTCGCGCAGGGCGGCGCGCAGACTGCGGCGGAGACGTGACTCCAGCCGCCCCACTCCGGGCTGCCCGAACTGCGGGTTCACCACACGTTGCTTCTTGCTACACCATTCTGTTGGCTCCACCGTTCTCATGTTATTCGTTAGTTATTGTTCTGGATGTCGAATTTATTTGATGTTAAATCACTGTCACACGGGACTCGGGTATGCTGGCAGACCTCAGCTATGCCGATGAATTCATCTGGATTTCACCTATTTTGGAGGAGTACAAAGATTAGACTACGTATCAATAGACGCAAAACCGTGGATATCATCGTGAAATCCACAAACAGCTATCCAATCGTGCCGTGAAGACGGCTTGCATACATTTCCGGCTCGTTTACCTTTTTACCTTCGAGGCGAATAGGCAACCACAAAGGTAATAGGTAAATTGAATCACTCTCCTATTTGAATCAGTAAGCAGCGCCTGTCACAGTAGAAATAGCAACACTGTACTTGTGCTTACTGCGACCTCGCGTGTTATGGAAACAATAGGATTTGTACCTGCACTGTATGCACGCATTCGTGATTAATTAATTAGGGCTAGAAAATATATTTATTATATCTACATTAATTATGAATAGTATATTAGTCCTTACTTTTTCATGTTTTAGCTATGACAGTTTCCCAGGTAAGTGGGTTGAAATATTACATTGGGCAGGTTCCCTCTCAAAAGCCTTTAACAATATACGTAGTCTGAATCTTTGATATTTAAATGTATTGTT
>SJJU01007326.1:0-20705 GCA_012932125.1 Conopomorpha cramerella
ACACAAATAGGTTGATTATGTCCTTGTTTGCCTACGGCCCCACACTAGGTAAAAACCTGTATCGCGAGGTCCGAAACTTAGTTTACCTAGTGACATTAGTTCCGTGACCTGTAAGTACATTCATCATCATCAGCCCATACTTGTCCACTGCTGGACATAGGCCTCTCCAATTGCACGCCACTGTGATCTATAAGTACATTATACAAAGAATATTAATTATTATTAACCTCAAATGAACCGAACCGGGGACGATTACTTTTGTTTTAATGACTTTGACTTTGAATGCTCTACGGAGATGAAATTACAACTATAATATAAAAATACATCAAAATAAAAAAGGTAATTTGAACCACATCCTGTACCAACATTACCTACAATAATCGCCTCACCCTTAAAGCTTAAGGCGTCGCCCTCCTGTATCGGCCCCGGTATTAAAACCCCAATCTAACTTATCCCATACAATTACCAGCCACTTATTGCGCCAAGATCTGTCTGCAGGACTCGCAAAAAAATATTTTCTTTAGAACGGGAACTTTTTTTTTCCATCTAGCATTTTTTTTTAATACGAGTATGTTGACGTTGACGTATCTTCTCCAAAACGACGTAACCGTTTTTTATGAAATTTTGTATGCATTTACATGGGTAGGTAAATATATTTTTTTCATATCTATAAAGGCTGTAAGTGATGAAAAAAGAAAAAAAATAAAATAAATACACTTCACGCCTTTTAATCCCAAAGCGGAGTAGGCAGAGGCACTTGCTTAATAAGCTGCCCACGGTTCACCAAGCGTATTTAACCCAACGTGACAGGGGGTGAGCCCATCGCCGTTATAGGGTTCACACACCTTGTGGTGTGCGGGTTTCATCACGATGTTTCCTTCACCGTACGAGCGTTGCGTTGCGTACATAGGCTCTGAAAAAGAGTCCCATTGGTACACGTCCAGTAGCCGGACTCGAACCCGAAACCTCCCGGTTACAAGTCAAGTATCCGACCATGGACTACAGACACTCTTAAAAAATTATGATGAAAAAATATATCAAGCCGATCTCTAATGCACCAGTAAACTTATAATAGTAAGTATGAACAAGTTTGCTCCATCGTAGACCACATCGCTGCTTAACATCAGACAGAATGGTCAAACGCTTGTTCAAACGAAACAGAAAACCGTGCCGTTCCGAACGAAAATAATCTCCGTTCTACCCTAAACACAATCCACGGGTCCCCTTAGCTATAATAAAAAGCAAGGTGGAGTCGTCACGTCTTGGTCTAAGAGACTATTCCTTCCCTAGGGAAACCTAGTTATTGTACCTACCGCTTCGGGAGCATAGCACCACCTAACCGCCCTAACTTGACCTCCAACTCCATACTAGTTACCGCCAACGAACGACCACTTAAAAGTGGCAAAAGCCAAGAAAGATCAAAGTTGAATGGAAGGAAGTGCAGCTCAGATTATCACCAGCCATCGTCCAAGTTTTTATGTACCTCATAAGGAGTAACTTACAATGATTGTGAACTGAATGTCGGGGCTTTTGAATGTTATTTCGTGTTTAAATGGGATTTTCTAGAATATTAACAGCATACGTTTCATGTCAGTAGCGTATGTAGTCTAGGAATGTTGTCTGGTGGTTGGTGTTGCGATTAGAAGGTTGTTTATTTATTTTTTTATCATTATGAACAAGCGTTTGACCACCATCCTGTCTGATGTTAAGCAGCGATGTGGTTTACGATGGTGCACACTTGTTCATTAGGTACCTATTCACCCCAGTGACGTGAACACCTTCAGACTGTACGGCGCAGGAAACACAGACTTCGGCAAGTCGTTTCACATCCTGGCGGTTCGCACTAAGAAAGTAGACGCAAACCGTTTGGTTCGCGTAAATGGTAAAACCACCATGGTAGGTATGACGTTTTGCCGTTCTCCTGGTTGTCCTATTGTAAAAACGCGATGGGGGTATTAGGTTATGCAACTCCGTAGCACACTCTCCGAAATGCACCCGATAGAAGACAGATAGGCTCGCAACCTTGCGGTGATGCTCTAGGTTCTTTATTTATTATTACATAAATACACATAACTGATTTCAATCAATTATTCATCAATACACTATTGGAATAAAAAGTTATGGCTGGACTAAAAATTTAAGGGCCTTACTAATAATGGCGGAATTGCTATTTCGATGATACACAAAGCTCAACTTAACTTGTCAGTTGTATGTCAAATACGGAATAACCAGTACAAGTAGACCTATAATAACCGTTGTATAAGTGATAACGCGTTTATTGGTAAGGGGATTAGGCTCTAAATACATTGTCTCTCCTATCCTATTCATGAGCTGTCATCGAGTGTCACCTCGAAAAGAAATCTATTTCAGTCATATTAATTTACCTCAAATCTTTATGATATACCTTTGATACAACATCAATTTTAAATAAATAATACCTTTGAAGAACGTAACATAAGAACAAAACAAAGAATTGATTCCTTCTAAGAGAATATCTTTATTTTGAACAAATGCGTTTGTTTGTTTGTTTGTGAAGGGGTATTAGAAGAATACAGAGTACAAAAAAAATGAAATAAAGGAGAACGTAAGTACAATGTTGAAAAATTGTCGATACCTCAATAGCTTCTAATCGGATTAGCGTGGAATTTACTTGACAAACGGGCCAGGTTTATTGTACAAACATACCTCATTATTTTGTCACACAATACCTTGGACGAAATGCTTAAATCTTTAAGCGCTCTCTGGCAATACTGCTTGCTTTTGGACCTCAGGGCTGACAAAAATGAAGAAGGAATCAATGGCACGCAGCGAAACGATCATGCGTGTGCAATCCCTGGGGATTTTATCCTGGCATAATGCTGGGGATTGCACCCGATTTGCATCCTAAATCTAAATATATAATAGGAAAAGCTGACTGAATGACTGACTGACTGACATATCAATGCACAGCCCTAACGGCTAAACGTAAGGACTTGAAATTTGAAATGGACATAGCTCATGTACTGTAGGGGTGCACTAAGGAAGGAATTTCCGAAATTCCCTCGGGAACGGGAATTAACGGGATAAAACGTTTGTATGAAAAATCTAAACCCCTAGGTAGACGCTTGAAATTTGGGATGAAGGTACTACTAAACTCTGCGAATGAAATCGCGGGGCGTACACTAGTTGTTTATATTTGTTTTATTACTGTTTAAATGTGTATTTCTCTATGTTATCATCTTGCCGTTATTTGTTTTGTGTTTTTCTTTTGTTGTGATGCGAATACATCTTCTCTCTCTATATACGTATATACACTTCACGCTTTTTTATCCCAAAGCGGGATAGACAGAGGCACTTGCTCAAGAAAATGCCCACGTTTCACCAAACGTAAATCCAACGTGACAGGGGCACCTCGCCGAAAACGGTCCAATGATTGTTAATTATGCAGAATCTGCATAAAAGATGGGGTTGACAATAAATCTTAAGACAGGGATAATCCCACTACCACCCGCATCCTATCTGCCTCCTGGCGTACGGGCCATTCTCTGGAGACGTGCGCGTCTACTTGCGCCTGCCTCTTTGCAACAAACGCATTCTCTTGAAAAACTAGAAATATAACCTAATACCCCCATCGCGTTTTTACAATAGGACAACCAGGAGAACTGCAAAACGTCATCCATACCAGGTGGATTTGCCATTTACGCGAACCAAACGGTTTGCGTCCACTTTCATAGTGCGAACCGCCAGGATGTGGAACGACTTGCCGGAGTCTGGGTTTCCTGCGCAGTACAGTCTGAAGGTCTTCAAGTCGCGGGTGAATAGGTACCTGATGAACAAGTGTGCTCCATCGTAGACCACATCGCTGCTTAACATCAGGCAGGATGGTGGTCAAACGCTTGTTCATAGTGATTAAAAAAAAATATATTGTGTTCACACCGGCGGGCCCGTTGGTGCGGTGGTCAGCATGTCTTTCTTATAAGTAATTCCTTAGTAGTCGCGTATAAGTAATTATAAATAATTCCGTAAGGTCTTGGGTTTGATTCCCACCACTGTCAGGTACTTACGTGATGAGCTTTTAAGTACTTTTTTGGATGTGTGCGGGATAAGTATGCATTTAAAAGGAAAAAAATTGTATTTAAGTAAGTATATTTTGTTGTCTGAATTCCATAACACAAGTGCTTTAGCTACTTAAGATAGGATGAAGGCAATGTGTGTGTTGTTGTAAAATATTGACTGTAGTAGTAACAAAAAAGGTTGTTGCAAGCATGTATTCTACTAGATTTATTTTTCAAGAATTTTTCCATTCTGCTGAGTTTCTCTGAGACTTAAGAATAATACTCCCGTGTGTATTTCTTCAAACACGATTTATGCAATAGGATAATAGTTTTCTTGCTCTTTTTCGTCTTCTTTATTGAAGTTACCAACTCTGCTTGATTTGAATTTCTAGGCCAAACTATCTGTAAAAATAGTTTGGTTTAGGTTTATTCATTTACATTTTTCTTTTTTATTATTTTATTTTCAAAATTTCAAAACAACACAAACATAAAAAAAACCAATCAATAGTCATGGAATTCGAAAATGTTCATAATCGGTAAGAGTTCTTTTTTCAAAATCGGTATTTTTTTATTTTTTTTCGTATCTGTCTAATTCTAGAAACTTTCAGTATACCCTATCGTATTAAAACCAAAATTGCTTTAATAAGTATATATGTTAAGTTTAGATTAAAATTAAATTGAAATTTAAATTAGCTCAAGTCAATTAATGTAAGTTTTGGACACTGAACAGTTTTATTATACGTTTATTTTTCAAAACTATACGTGGACAACCCTAACATTACTGTCACCGTCTTCCAGTGACAACCCGGGGCGATGATCTTCTTAAAATATGAGTGAAGAAAAAAAACTTCCCAACACAGTGTAGATTTCACGCCTTCCTAACTTTCAATTACTCGGGGGTGCCTTAAGGGTGAACAATTTGAATTTTTTTTTAATACTCCAGCTGATGCTCCTGCCGATCTTTTTAGTGAATGACGGGGCAATTGTGCATCTCGAAATTATTGCTTCAATGCGTTTTGTTGGTGATGTGACAAAAAAAAAACGCACAATTTCGTTAGATCATTTTTTAATGAAACGCGCACAGACATTATTACTCAATATTGTTCACCGGGTGTACATACATACATACATACACTTCACGCCTGTCTCCCAGAGGGCTAGGCAGAGACTACAGATCTCCATTTGTCACGGTCCTGACATACCCCTTTCGCTTCATCTACATTCATACATCTTTTCATACATGACCTTCGATTTCGAGTACTTTTCACGCCACCTTCCGCCAGGACATCACCAATCTGGTCTGTATATGTCCCTCTGGGGCGACCTCTACTCACTCGGCCCATTACATCACCCATATAAATATCTTTCGTCAATCGCCTTTCATCCATTCTCTCTATATGCCCAAATGATTTATTTTGGAATCGATTTATGAGAAATGTTTTGGTACCATCAATTATAGGCGTCATACATATTTTATGAGCAACAGACAATGCATTTAATGTTACGACAAGATGAAACCTATTTGTTAGCCGTTCATAATACGTGCTGTAGATCTTATTATATTTATTTTACATTTAACTGTATAATCGAAACCTTGTCACTTCGATTCATGAACAAAAAACAATCTCATCTCTATTAATTGATGACAACGAGCTAAGAAGCAATAGGATATGCAACGCTGAGATACAAATGTCATCGCCATACATTTGGTTGTCAGTCATATCCATTCTAAAAATTGTTCATGGATTTATCAATGTGTCAGAATTTGCTTCTTAGCTGACGCCGACTGTACAGGTCACTTTAGTACCAATAAAACAAACAGTTATGGTTGGATCACACCCGTTCTACTCGGCGTCGTAGCGGAGAGTGCAGTTGTAGGCCAACACTCACAACCAATAAGCCAAGCAGAGTATAAAAAATAATAAATAAATAATATTTTACAACAACACACACATTGCCTTCATCCCATGTTAAGTAGCTAAAGCACTTGTGTTATGGAAATCAGACAACGAAATATACTTACTTAAATACTGTTTTTTTTTTTCTTTTAAATACATACTTATATAAATAAAACACCCAGACACATCCAACAAGTACTTAAAAGCTCGTCACTTAAATACCTGCCAGCGGTGGGAATCGAACCCACGACCCTACGGAGCAGAGGCAGACATGCTGACCACGCCACCAACGGGCCCGTCGTGATGATATAAATAATTAGGATCCGCACATAAATAAATAGGTAACGAAGTACCCGATAAAAAGACTAGTGACCGGACGTACCGTTTTGTTTTCCTTCTTAATTGTGTTGGCAGAAAATAACCTAAACACGTAGCGACATTATATCCAATCTTGTTTCATAATCTCTTAATGACATCGCGATCGAGAACACTGCGGGTGAACTTCGCGGATGTTGGAAACACACTCTTGCCTCCGGATGCTCGCTAAGTCTTCTAATGACTTCGTAACTTCGTAAACAATGTCACTACGAACGAAGTTTTGAAAAAGTGTTTTAATGTCGTTCAATAGGTACTTCAGTCGCGTTAGTTTTATAAAATGAGCAGGTGCTGTGGAATTTTCTTTATAGTTAATTGCTTGAGGATGGTGTACAGTAGTTAACGTAAGTAGTATTGTATATCATAAGCCACGTGATGTGCACTGCTGGACGGAGGCCACCCCCAATAATTTTCATGATCATTTGGAGGAAAAATGCCAATAGGTACTTCAGTCCCGTTAGTTTTATAAAATGAGCAGGTGCTGTGGAATTTTCTTTAGAGTTTATTGCTTGAGGACGGTATACAGTAGTTAACGTAAGTAGTATTGTATATCACAAGCCACATGACGTGCACTGCTGGACGGAGGCCTCATCCAATAATTTTCATGATAATTTGGAGGAAAAATGCCAATAATCGCCACGCTTGGCTGGGGTAGAGATCGCAGCGGTCTTATGATTTAACCCACAGAGAGCGCTGCTGCCCGTACTCTGGAGAGTATGGGAAGACGGTAAAAAGTTGGGCTGGAGTGGTGATACTTGTATTCTATTTGCCGTCACCACATGGCGAGAAAAATACCACAAATTAAAGCGCATCGAAAATAATAGATTAGTTTTGGATCACAACACGAAACATTACTTTCATATTTTAATGGGTAATTATTTGGACAACCAACTGACAGCTGAAAATCGCTTTTTTTTAATTAGATGTCGCTAAGATAACAACTCGCTACATCAAGTAATCTCGCTAAATAAGTTTCTGTCCTGTCATTCCGTGTGATATATTAGAATGTAGGTTTAGCTTTTGATGACAAAGTTGTTTAGTTAGTTTGGATTGACGCGGGAAAGAACTTTTTAATTTATTTATTACTAGTGGACTCGACAGACGTTGTCCTGTCTTTACTATTAATATGAGCATATAGGGTGGCCTGTGCCCAGCAGTGGATGTCATCTTTTTCTTTCATAAAAACCTTCTGCTGTCATTAATAAGCACAACAAAGAAAGAATTAGCGAAATTGGTCCACCCGTTCCGGAGTTATGGTACATTATTATTATTTAATACTTTATTGCACTTAAGGTACAAAGAGTGGACTTAATACTAAAGTATTATCTACCAGTGGACCTCACAACATGGGAGAACATAGGTGCGGGTCAGTATTATTAAAAAGTACAATACAAAGCAAAAACAAAGAAAATATTTTTACAGGAAATATTTGGTACAAATCTAACATAATTTAAATTAATACAACAAAAAATATAGATACATATAACAATGAAACATACAAAAATACATATACATACTAGATACATATTATAACGACAAATTATGTAGGTACAGATATACAGGGTGGGGCCCACAACACGGGCCGAGGACTTAAACCAAGGTACTTTTGGCTATTTAACATCATTCTAAAGTGGTCCTAATAGTATAAACTTTGTGGTTTTGAAATAAACTGGGTGTAAAGTTAGTAACTATAATCAATGAACGAATCATAATACACTATCGCAAGTTATCGCTTATTGTCGTTATATATCGTGGTACGGGGGCAAACAACATACGCTGTGTTGGCTGTCAGAAGTTTTGGCTGTAACTGTCAGTGAAGTGAGCTGTTACTAAATGCTTACTGTCCATTGCTGGTAGGATGAATTTTGGTAGGGATGATGCAATTTTTAAGTAATCATTTTGAAAACTTTTGACCACTTATACATGATTGCTGACAATATTAAATGCTTATGTTTGGATTTTCGGCCCGTGTTGTGGGCCCCAGCCTATGACACACAAGAAATTATTAGTTTTAAGATTGGAGATAGTGCCCCTTGGGGAGATTTTTAAAAGAACTGTTTATTAGTAGCAGGCAAAAGCTAACAAGCCGTAGAGATTTAGCATTTAGACAAAATAATTATTGAAACGGCATCCGTGATGTTTTCGGAACTACAGCTGGATAATTCTAATTGAAATATTTTTCTTGTGAAACAGGACTACATTTGTCCTAGTCATTAATTAAAACACTCGAATTCAGTATAAGTGTTTTGCAACTGTCTAAAAAAAAATACACTTCACGCCTTTAATCCCAAAGAGGGGTAGGCAGAGGCACTTGCTAAAGTACGTCGTATAAAAATAACTTGTGCCATTCCAAAATAACCCATTAAATATACAGTGGCAGCTTTAATAACCCTTAAAAGGCCTTTAAATAGAAACCGTTGACTCACGAAGCGCCCGATACCTACGAGTAACCTTGCCTAGTCATTGTTTTCATAGTATCCGATAGCATGACAATGCATTTTCCATCTTCCAAAACAATGAAAGATAATGTTCTTTCGTTGTTGATGTTTTCTGTATATGATTTTTTTGTGAACGTCTTGAAAGAGACTGGCTGGTTATTATTAATAAAAAAGTTTATGCTTGGTCAGAGTTTTGCAGTGCTCTCTCAATGGATGACGTAGCTAGTACATTCGCATTTCAAATGTCATTGTAGTGTTCGTGTACAATAAAACTTTTTAAATTTGGAACACACGTGCTATGTCACGATTCGCTGACCAGACTCTCGCTGTAATTAATTGTTCGAGTAGTAGGTGGGCCAGTCGTTTTTAATACATGGCCTTTTTTCCCTTTGTTTTTTCATGAAATAGGTGTGATTTTTAATTTGTCACACGAAACATTCCTATAACATTCGCATTTGTATAGACTATCACATTCTTTATCATTAAATTACGAAGTAATAACAGTACTCCAATCAAATTTTATCAAAAGTGCATAGTGTAAATGAATCGATTATTTCAAAAACAACATTAATGTGACTAATGTTGTTTTTGAAATTAACTTTACAGGAAAGACAAAACACCTTTTTGTGAATGATTAGACATTAAAACATGGTTTTCTTAATTAGAAAATTGTTGAGAAATAAATAAATGCATCTATTTACGTTCATATAGGTATATCATACATTTCCTCCTTAATAATATGCAATTCAAACATTACAAAATAAAACTGTCTTTAACCTACTCGTACATTATTTACAACAATAGTGGCTGCAACATTTCACAGCCCACATTTTATGCTGCATTACACCACAAATAGTCCGGTTTGCCAATCAAAACAAATACACGGGGTTTACGTCCGCATCGATTGGGCGTCTCGATACAGAATGATCTATTTATTCGTGACTCGATTCCTCTCGAGTGACCGGTTGACTTTTGTATCGGCCAGACGGAAACAACCTCGATAAATTCACAAGCTACCCGTTTAGGCGATTTTAGCCAATAAAGACGGTGATATCTTCCCCGCAAGTGGGAGTTTGCTGTGCACTCGGAACGTGTTATCGGGTGAGTCCGAGCTGTATTTCCTATGTCTATTTAAGCTGTATTCTGTATGTCATGTTACTAGATATTTTACTGGCACGTTGCTGGAAGTAGTGTTATTCTAAAAATTCTAATAAACGGATGTGTAAGTAAACAGATGAACTTAATATATATTTTTGCAATAAATTATGTAGTGAGATAATTATTACCAGGCTAATATACTTCCTAAATTGTACCCATGCTATCAAATATTTGGTCTAGAAGTGGTCTGCATCTGTTTGATGTAGAGCGCATCATTGCGCTAAAAATAATATCATTGTAATTGATTCTCATTCGACCCTCAAAAGTCTAAACTGGTTACGTTTTAACTCAATATTGTTCACCGGGTATAAAGGCGCGATTATAATCAAAGACAAGCTCGAGCTTACCTTTGTTATTTTACTCGACGTTTAGACGCAGTTGCATGCGTCGTGGTCACGGGTGGACTGGAGTGCGGCGGCTGCGACGTTCCCTCGTTTGATACGAATCCGCAACTACCCCCAAAAGAGTTACTATTACGGCACACAACACTGATGTCATCGGCTGTAGCCGATTTTTTTTCCCTCTTTCTCTCTTCCTTTTTTTCCTGATTATAATCGCGCCTATATACCCGGTGAACAATATTGAGTTATAATGTCTGTGCTCGTTTCATTAAAAATGGTTACGTTATTCTCATTTTACGTCACATTATGGAATGTTTACCGATATCTATGTCTTGTGGTGCGCTGTATAGTTTATGCTTGCTGGGTAGTATATTCAAGTTACGGTTTCCTACTAGGCTAGGTGTCACTGTAGACCACATCGTTGCTGAACACAAGACAGGATGCAGCTGAATAATCGGTATAATACGGAGGAAAATACAGCGCACGACATGTTTTTTTTTTTTAATTACTGTACGTTTCCCCGGGCGAAAAATGCACAAGGAAACACAATTTGACACGGGTCTGGTGATCTTATCAGTTGTCCGTGAAATATGGGGTAACAAGCGTACACGGATATCTGTCAAAAATGTTTTCCTATGCATGTTTGCTCAGCACGGTAGTTAAACAAACATATTTGTAGCAAAAGTGACACCCTCGTCGTCTTATAAGTTACAGAGTTCAGAAGTTCAATATACAAAGTGGAATTTCTGAGACATCTTCAACCTCCACTTAAAACTCAACACTTCTAAAAATAAAAAGTGCTTTACTGTATTCGGGTCAGTTTAAAAATATACTTAAAAAAAGGAAAGACCCAAACTTTCATCTCGGTTCAAGTCCACCCTTGACCTCTGCGGGATTCAGAATTTATTCACGGTTTTTTTAACTGCGAAGAGCTGGTGTGAGTGGACACTTGAATGTCAGTGATTTTATGTTTGTTTATATAAATGCATAGAAATTAACCACAGAGTTATTTATTTCCCGGTGTACAGCGGTTGGACAGTTAGAACTTTACAAGGCTTTTCAATTTAATAAGCATTTTAATAATAGCGGTAGAACTATTAGTTTGGTATATCTTCGAATTAATAGTAATTCCGCCCTTATTTCAGTAAAGCCCGTCATAGATTTAGCTATAATACATATTAATATTTTTATAGCTAGGCATAGGTCACAGAAATATATATTATAGCATAGTGTGCGGTCACGCGAAAATTAGTATAGAAAATATATAGTAATATGCCTCGCTATAAAAATATTAATATACATTATAGCTAAGTCTGTGACGAGCTTAAGGCCTAAATAGAAGAAAATAGAATCGGTAACTAGCTCACCCGGCAAACGTTGTTTTTACAATATATTTTATTAACAGTGTTACCTGCTATTATATGCATATATTATACATACATACCTTCCTCAATAATCACTCTACCTACTAAAAAACCCGCATAAAACTGTGTTGCGTAGTTTTAAAGATCTAAGCATACATAGGGACAGACAGCGGAAGGCAACTATGTTTTATACTATGTATTTAAGACCTAATTTTTTTTTTTAAGAATGTAACATCTGAACAGTTTTTGCCTTGTATAATTTCTTTTTTACGTGAGGGATCTAGTTTTATGTTAAAACGAATCATTACCTTTTGTTGTGACTCGTAGCTAGACGACTATTGCATCAGGTTAAAAGCCACCGTAAAGTCAACGAACGGTGAATTACTGAGAATTCTAGAGAAAAGGATTCCTAGATTTCACTAATTAATGAGTTCTTATTTTGTTTTTCTAACAAAATAGTAAGTAAAGTCTTTTATGTGTACTAATTATGAGTATTTTGTAAACCAGATTCTTAGAAGAAAAGTTAATTGCAATAGCATTAGTATTTTGTTTTATTAACTTATATAATAATTCATCTCGTCCATTGGCGCACAAAAACTTAGAACAAATTTACAAATAAAATAACAAAACAATCCTTTGAAAAGCAGTTGTTTTATTTTCAAATGAAACAACTCCGGTTTCATTTATCTCTAAACGACATCTGCTGGCAACATCGGAGCGTAACAAAAGTCTGTTAGCGAAATGAATACAAATTAAAAAGACTTTCTCGTTCAAAGGGATTTCTTTTTACCACAGCAGCCGTTGCATCCATCTAGGGCTGTCGGCTATTTATTAGAAAATCACTGGAACATCCATCAGGGTTGTCGAGGCGAGAAATGAACGCGCGACGCCGGCACGTCGAGTGACAGCCCTGGATGGGTTAGCTGTAGGTTACGAGTTAGATAGGCTCGCCAGTCAATGCACCAATGTAACCTGATCTTAAGGGATATAGCAACTGACACGCAAAACCATATCAGTTAATATTACAACTGTACAGCTCTGTCTGTCTTCTCGCAAAAGAATTTATGGCAGACCCTTTTTAAATGACATTACAAATTAACCTTATGTAGGTGATGGGAACCTCCTATATAAGGTTAAAATGATAATTTCATTTCAGTTCAAATCGTTCGTTATGAGTTATTGCAAAAGCAGTGGACGTCATGGGACTGATGATGATGATGATTGCAAAATTTTATTATAATTCAGTTTTTTTTATATAAGTAAAGGTCGTCGCTTAACCAGGACCTTTTCCTTTTATTTCAAATGTAACTGGGCAGAGCATTCATTATATTTTATATAAGTCTTGAAAATCTATGGTGATGTTAGTATTCAGCAACATACGATAGATTTGTTGCAAAGATAACACTGATGCCATTTTTTTTTTTTAAATACCTGATAACGAAACAAAAAATAGGTTTTTCATAGTAATAGTCCAAAACCTCTTGGAATATTTAACATTAAACTAAACACTTTCATAGAGAAAGAAGCATAATTAATTCAAGCTTAATCACATAAACAACCTAAGACATTCTATCATCCAGAATGACTACGACATTTTCGTCTACGTCGTAGTAGGGAACGCGGAGAATTCGCTACGTCGTAGCACTGACCTCTTTACGTAGCGTTCTATAATGAAGACATTGATTGAGCGCCTCTACCATTAGCGATATAAAAAGCCAGTTCTGGCCCATATATTGAATTTTACTATATAATCCATATTCTCATTTGTTATTTGATGAAACACGACCGACTATGAGACTTTAGTGAAAGATTATCAAAGATTAGCCCGAAATTTTTTCTTTTCTTTTGTTACACAATATTCTGAACAAATATCTGACTATGTGAGTTTGCTTTGTTTCACTTAATAATGAACTTTGAATAGCCTACTTAAGCGCTGAAAAGTTATCTATCCAAAGTTCTTAGAAAAGCAGAGTATAAGCCCTTAGTCAGTTTGACTCATATCCGTATTATACCTTCAAGAAGAACGGGCTAGAAACTCAATCTAAGACTAAATAATAATGCTATAACATGCCTTCATGGGCACGCTGTATGGGGATACTCTACAAGAAGAATAATTCAGTACCATGTTCACTTTCACAATAAATTTCGATCCTATAAGTATGAGAATAAGATTCAATTTTCCATCGCAAACCGACAAAAGCTATTTCGAAATGCCTCCTAAACTGCAGCAGACTGACGAATCTATTTTAATAAGCGGATTAAACATTAACCCCAAAACGGGAATAGGAATATCGGGTCACAGCTTCACCTACATTACTGGAAGTTTCTTGTTTTACCGGTACATTGTTGGGGAACTGGTTCAGCCTGAACGAGTGGAATCTAAATAACTTGACAACGGGTGAGGCACGTTTTGACTTAACACATAATCCTAGCGATTCGCTCGCTCGCGATATTCTATAGTAAACAACGTCCTTGGTATAACAGCTTCTGGTGACTGAGTCTGCTAAATTCGACTACACACTCACTATCTGTTAAGCTTCGTAATATTCTTAAATTAGGTTACCTAGAAGATAACGCACTAAGCGATAAGATCGCCTTTAAATATACCATTGTCAATTGTACATGGTTTAATTTACAATGTTCAATAAAAAGAACATATTTTTTATACACTTTTTTTATGACTTGGAGTCCTCCAGACATTCATTATAGATTTAACACAATATATAATAAATATTTTTTACAATAAAACACACATTGCCTTCATCCCATGTTACTTAAGCACTTGTGTTATGGAAATGGACAACGAGATATATTTACTTATATATTTTTTTTTTCATTTAAATGTATACTTATATAAATAAAACACCCAACAAGTACTTAAAAGCCCATCACCCAAGTACCTGTCAGCGGTTGGAATCGAACCCACGACCCAATGGAGCAAAGGCAGACATGCTGACCACTACACCAACGGGCACACAATATGGCTGTAAATCAAATCTACTCCGTTTTTTTGTGAGATATGTACCACGAGGCACATTAACTACGACTATGTATATATGTATATATATGCAGCTTCCATCACCATGTTATCCTTCGCCACTGTGCTATTGCTTACATAGAAAACATACCTAGAAGTGAATAGCTAGGTATAGCTAACGGGTGTGACCTCTTAGCCACTAGCACTTTTACATTTATTCCCTAGTGGCTATCTGCTGTCGTATATTAATGTTGACGTTTATCGTCCATTGCTGTTTGTTGTTACACTTCCACATTTATGGCTTCGTCAAGGCGAGCAATGAAATGCTACTCAACAGATTTAGCCTTTAAATTCTGTGTTGCATACTGTAAGTATACCTATGGGCATAAGGAGAGAACGAATGAAAGTCGATTGACGAAAGAGATTTGTATGGGTGATGTAATGGGCCGGGTGAGTAGAGGTCGCCTCAGAAGGACATACATCGACCAGATGGGTGATTTCCTGGCGGAAGGTGGCGTGAAAAGTACTCGAAACCGGAGGTCATGTATAAAAATATGTATGAATATAGATAGATGATGAGCGTCTGTGGTCCAGTTGGTCGGATACTTGATTTGTAACCGGGAGGTCCCGGGTTCGAGTCCGGCTACTGGACGTGTACCAATGGGACTCTTTTTCAGAGCCTATGTACGCAACGCAACGCTCGTACGGTGAAGGACAACATCGTCATGAAACCCGCACACCACAAGGTGTGTGAACCCTATAACGGCGATGGGGTCACCCCCTGTCACGTTGGGTTAAATACGCTTGGTGAACCGTGGGTACTTGCTTTAGCAAGTGCCTCTGTCTACCCCTCGTTGGGATTAAAGGCGTGAAGTGTATTTATTTTTTTATTTTATTTTAATATAGATGAAGCGAAAGGTGTATGTCAGTACCATGACAAATGGAGATCTGTAGTCTCTTCCTACCCCTCTGGGAGATTGGGGTGAAGTGTATGTATGTAAGTATACATATTTCACGCCCATCTACCAGGTAGAGATTACAACGTATCATAAATTGTCACGGGTCCCCTTTTGCTTCATCTACATACACCATCTCCGGTTTCAAGTACTTTTCACGCCATTTCAATAACAAAGTATTGAATCCATTGAAATGACAGTAATTTAATGTTCATGGCATGTTTTTTTTTAATAAAATAACTCTCCCTCGTTGGTGAAATTAATTTAAAAAGTTCACAAATCGCTTGTCGAGAACAAAAGAAGGTAAATATTATTCGGAATCTGAATTTTGAACAGAACGCAAAATTGCTAATTGTTAAAACAGAAGAGGTTACGACTCTTTCATTAAATTAATATTATTGTAAAACAAAGTTCGGTTAATTACTCCATTTATAACTCTGAACGACCTGAATTGCGATATCTTTGATTTGTTGAATGATTATGTCATATTATATTATTTGAATTTAATTGTAGAATAAAAATACACTCTAGCCTTTTAATGCCTAACGGGGTAGGCAGAGGCACTTATTCAGTAACTAACCACGTTAATCAAGTGAATATAAGTGAACGTGAGGTAGGTATTATTTTCTTTATCTAATACTTTATTGCACTAAGAGTACAATGGGTGGACGTAGTACTACGGTATTCTCTACCAGTCGACATCACAACATGGGAAAACATAAGTGCAGGTGAGTATTATTAAAAAGTACAAAACAAAACAAAAACTAATATTTACAGGATACAATTGCTACACATTTCATTACAGGATTCAGAACCGCAGGTTTCAGTTTACATGTCAATGTTTTCCTCCACTGCACCATCTTTACACAGAATAAAAACTCGGTTGAAATAGACCGATTGGTACACATCTAGTTAGTTAAAGTCAGATCCGAACGTACAACCTTCTACGGAAAATCTAAGTACTCGAATTAAAAACTACCCGCGGAAAAATATCAATCTTTAAAGAACACATAGTTCGTACTTAAAATGTATGGAAGAGTGACTCAACAACAGTCTCTCAAGCCAAATTTTTTACACCAGGATGACCGTAGAGATTTTCATTATAGAAGAGTACATTACTAGAGATTTATCTAAACCCCATAAAACAGTATAAAATATGTCCCCAGCGGGTCATTTCATTACCAAATCTTCATTGGAAAACCACTCAGAAATGTAAATTATACTACAAAATGTCCATTCGCCGCAATAATCTAACGCCTAACGCATTTCGCATCGTGTTACTTGACGCGTAACTAGCACAAGCGCACACAATTTTATGTGATAATCGTACAAGAAGCCGTTGCAAATAGAGATCATATTACTGTGTCGGGATGCTTCCTCAACCTCCATTGTCCGAAACCGCCCATTACTAACAATAGAGCAGTTTCCTCTATCTGGTGCCACATTTATCGTGCATTGGATGCGACTTCGCCCATGGGTGGGTGAGTGTTTTCAAACGAATGTAGGTAAATGGGTAACAAAATAAGTTTAAGTATAACAAAGAATACTTCCGCTAGGAAAAGGAAGTGGCTAGAATCTGTCGGAAACAAGAATGCTTGAACATTTGTTCTGTTTAGTCAGTTCGAAGAAAAACGTGGTTCAGCGGTTATTGTCTTTGTCGGGGCATTCAACTTATAATAGAAATATGTGTTTTCCAGCGTTCGAATTGAAGTGTTTCTCATTCGTATAAACATAAATTCACTTTTTGCAAATTCTGCTGGTGTGGGGACACCGTGTTATTTAAATCATTTCTGGCTTTTTTTTTCGAAAAAAATACTAAAATACATAGCCAGTCTCGCAGAGGTGTAGGTAGGCACAGGAAATAGGTCCCATTGGTAATAAATAAGTTAATGAAAAGTTATTTATATTGACTAACGTTCAAAATACACAATTGTATGGGCATCCAATCCAGCAATGTGACCCAATTTCATTAGGTCACAATTGACCTGAGAGACAGTCACATCGTATACTGCTGCCCTTACACCAAATTAATATAATCCGAGGTTGGCTTTTGTCAAATTCAATTAAAAACAGAACTGTCTAAATAAAAGAAAGTTAAAAAGAGTTTTTGTCGAAATTAGAGTGAAAATAGGTAAAACGTAACGTTGTGAATTTAGACAGAGTACCATGCTAATAGGTCAGTTTGCGTTTCATTTGCAAACACGTATTAATAGTTGCTCGCACATTAGCATGAGTAATAGGGCGATAATATTGCATCCATCGCGCGTAAGTGATCGCTGGTTCCATTACTCCAAGGAGGCGTACTCTGATAGCGTTCTGACAAATGCCACAACACTGACCTCGGAAAGGCCTTAATTACATTTGACCACTGAGGTGAATTGGCCACGACACCTTTTTTTGTTTCTTTTTTTGTGTGACAGTGGAAAATCCTTACGCCACGCCTCCATGGAGATAGCGATGGCGTAGAGCCAGGCTGAATAAAAACTCCCCCAACAGCCTTCAGCTAGTGCTGGGAGTGTGTTGGACACGCAGCGGCAACCTGCCTCTAGGATGACGATCGCGGTTTTGATTCCCGCCCCAGCATAATTTAGTGAGATGTAGCTTTGTTTGTTTGTGCGTCTGGGTGATTTATCTCAATTTTATTTAAATTTTATATCTGGCTAGGACAATATAGTAATTATTTTTTGTCAACAGGTGAACGATAACTTTAAAACAAAATCTTACTAATATTATAAATGGGAAAGTGAGTTTGTTTGTTTGTTCCGCTTTCACGCCGTAACTACTGAACCGATTGCTTTGAAATTTTATCAGACGTATAGTTAGAAGTCCGGTATAAATAATAGGGTAATACCTCACGAAATAATAATAATTTTGTTTATTTCCACAATATCTTTACTTCAATTCCAGCTAATGAAGGTTCAATATAGGCCTAGCCCATCACCGGCGAGCCCATTGTTCATTGGTGGACGAAAATTCCTAACGGACTGCAACTACCTAGTAGTAGGTCAAATTTCTGTTATAATTTAAAAAGACTGACACGCGACAGTTACATGGTTTCACATGCTCAAACCTAGACGTACTTTTATATCGTAATCGGATAATACCTGTAAAGATGTTTAAATGTGTAAATAAATGTTTCACGAAAATAACGCACACTATCTCGCTAACTGGAAAAATCTCCAGAATTTACCTGAGAAACCCGCAGCAGACGTATTCCGACTGTAGTACGGAATCGTATGGAAGTGATTATTGGGTAATGACTACTTATCACCCTAAAGAGGTGCATTCTGATAGCGTACTGACAAATGCGTGCGTATCAACCCCAGACAGGGGGCGTATAATGGAAAGCGACTGATATAAATGCTCATTTATTTCTGGGTTCTGTAGGTGGGGCAAGTTGACGTGACAGATAATATTCCGCCATCGCTCGACAGTATTTAAAAAGTGTTATAGGATAGTTCAACTCAATTAATAAAAAGTAGGTTTGGGCTAGTTAACTGTTATAAAAAACTGTGTTCTAACTAACCTAACCTGGAAATCGTCGCTGCCAGAGTTGAGAAGATGTTAGGATTTTTATGATGCTCTTTGGTAGGATTTTTATTTATTGAAAGGAAGCGTTTGACCACCGTCCTGTCTGGTGTTAAGCAATGATGAGGTAAACGATGGACCATGCATTATATATTAGGTATCTTTTCATGTGAAGATAACAGTATATGGCACAGGTGTGGACGTAATCACTATGTATGTGACTAAAAGCATATCAGCTGTGTATGTGTGGAATGTTAAAGGATATTGTTAAAAATATTTTAAATCTGTAGAAATATTTTTTACCGTTACGCATTAACGATTATTCTGTTATATCGGCTGTTAAGATACATACAGTTTTTGTACAAAAGAAGACTTATGAACACTCATTTGAGGGTAGTTACAACACCGTCCTAAAGGATAGGTGAAAAAAGTACCTGCTTACTTATAATCACTTAAAAAAGAACCAAATTCAACCAGTAAAACATTAGTTAAGGCTTTTTTGCTTTTCTCATGGATGCCTTTGGCGTAACTGATCCAAATTTAAATGGAACCAAAAGGGAAGTACCAACTTTCTAAAAAAATAATTATTCAAATCACTTCACACAGTCAACATTTTTGAGGTTACAAACATAAAACACAAATGCTATCCAATTGAGACCTCCTCCTTTATTGAAGTCGGTTAAAAAAGCAAATCCACTACTTTCATAGTGCGAACCGCCAGGGTGTGGAATAACTTGCCGGAGTCTGTGTTTCCTGCGCAGTACAGTCTGGAGGTCAAGTCAGGAGCAGGTACCTAATGAACAAGTGTGCTCCATTGTAGAACACATCGCTGCTTTACATCAGGCAGAACAGTCGTCAAACGCTTGTTCACTGTGCATTAATAAAAAAATCTACTGAGATAATCCGTTTCAAGCAACCAATGAAATGTCTACGCGGCGTATTACCGAATCGCATGGGCCGTGATGGAAGACGCACCATCAATATTATCGATAAGGCTCATTGTTTCTAATGGCCCGAATACGTCGAGGTACCCGGAAACAACCGAAACCCTCCTGTGTCGGTGGATCTCCAACACGCACCTTTTACTGAAACCCCGGGGAAGTTATTACTGGAAATTCTATTATTACGAGCTACTATAGCGGTAGAACTATTAATAACAGGTGTTATTATGTGTATGTTATTATCGCTATAAGGATTTTTGATGAAGTGCCGTTACACATTTTTCCTTAAAAAAATCAACAGTGGACTGAATTTCTACAGTACAGCTTAGCAACAAATATATAAAAGCAACCGCTAGTACTTAAAATAGGGACTGTAAATTAAAGTGTTTAAGACACATAAATAATTAAATGCATTTAATTACAAGCCACTTATAGGCTTGTTCTGGTTCCATTGTTTATCAATATTGTCGTTACTTAAACAAATCAAAAGTGTCTCAAGTGTCAGGGATCAAGAAGATTTTTAGCTCTAAAAAAATCTAATTTCAAAAAATCAAATCTTCTGTATTGGTATCCTACCTAATTCCCCATGCCTGTATCAATCAATGACTTATCACCACATTTTGTATAAATTATGAATGAATTCAGTTTTTGTAAAATATATTCTTGATTGCAATCTTATAAAATGTACTTGATCC
>SJJU01007331.1:0-13158 GCA_012932125.1 Conopomorpha cramerella
CCGTGAACAACTCCAATTTTTTCTTAATTTCTAACTTATTTTAATTTTCTACAGGTAAAATACATAGTTTGGAAATTGGCCTTTTTATAAATCCGTTTTTAGATTTTAAAGTTACCACTCTGGTGATGTTGTCTTTACCGGTATGTTTTTCAACCACTCTTCCAATCAACCACTTTGCCGGAGGTAAATTATCCTCCTTGACAAGCGCGATTTCTCCTATTTTAGGTTCTGGTATCTGACTAGACCATTTATACCGGTGCATAAATTGGTCGAGATACTCTCGGGACCATTTTTTCCACATGAGTTGCAACATCCTTTGACACATCTGCCACCTATTCAAAGGACTGATTGTAACTTCTTTGAAGTCACGATCAGGAGGTACTATTAGCGGTTGTCCTACCAAAAAATGACCGGGTGTAAGAGGCATTTGCTCGCTTTCTGATTTGATGCACGAAATCGGACGCGAATTTAAGCAAGCCTCTATTTGTGCCAAAACTGTGGTTAACTCCTCAAAAGTCAGCGTAGAGTTGCCGATTACTCTGACCAAATGGTATTTCATAGATTTAACACCCGCTTCCCATAAACCTCCGAAATTCGGTGAATGGGGCGGAATGAAATGCCATTTAGTTCCATTGTTTTCTAAGAACTCTGCTACCTCTTTTACTACAGCTGATTCTTCTTTAAATAGAGCTTTTAACTCCCTTGCAGCACCCACAAAGTTGGTTCCATTATCTGACCATAACTCTGCACATTGACCACGTCTGGATATGAATCTTTTGTATGCAGCCAAGTATCCAGAAGTAGTTAAGTCGCTGACTAATTCAATGTGCACCGCTCTGGTAGCCATGCAGATAAACAAACATATGTATCCCTTGTATGCATGGTGACCCCTCCCTCTCGCAGACCGTACATTAATTGGACCAGCGTAGTCCACACCAGTGTTGTAAAACGGTTTTGCTGGATTTACCCTTTGGGGTGGTAGTTGTCCCATCAATGGTTTTCTAGTTTGTGCCCTGTTCTTTGCACAAACAACACATTTTCTTATGTGGGTCTTTACAACATTCTTGCTGCCAACAATCCAGAACTTTCTCCTCAAGTAACTGATTACCGCTTGGTTTCCAGCATGTAAGGTTTTTTCATGAGCATCAGCCACGAGTAGTTCTGTAAGATGCGAGTTTTTTGGGATTAAAATAGGATGTTTTGTTTCAAACGTTATGTCTGCTTCTTCTAACCTTCCTCCTACCCTGATTATATTTTCTTCATCTACATAAGCATTTAAAGACTTATACTGCTTGTGTAATGTTTTCTTATCGAAATTTTCCTTTTGACACATTCGAATTACAGTGTTCAAAGCTTCTTGCAGTTCTTCTTTTGTTAAATATTTTTTCTTTTCTTTACTTGTTTTTAGAAACCTTCTACAATATGCTATCACTCTTATTAATTTATTTATCTTTGAAAACCGCGACCAAACTTCATTCTTTTCTGGAACTGTAGTTGTATGTACTTTTACAGCCCTTTCTTCTAATTTTGTTTTTTCAATTTTTTGTTCTGGATAAACAATTTCTTTCTTCCTCAACCAATTTGGACCCGTTTTCCAAAGCTCAAACTCCAAGAATTCTGTCGGACTAATACCACGCGAGGCACAATCCGCAGGATTCTCCTTTGTTTTGACATGTGACCATTGACTACGATTAAGAATATTCATTATTTCTGAAACCCGGTTGCCAATAAATGTTTTCCTCCTACTAGGCTGACTACTCAACCAAGCGAGAACGACTTTTGAGTCGGTCCAAGCATGCACATTTACCAGGGGAATACTTCCGACACTTCTGCAAGCAATTTTGCTACCAAAACAGCTCCACACAACTCCAACCTTGGAATTGAAATTTGTTTGATTGGCGCAACTTTAGTTTTTGCCGTAATCAAATGCACATTTATTTCTCCGGAAGCTCCTACGGTTCTGATAAACACTACTCCTGCGTACGCACTTTCCGAGGCGTCGCTGAATCCGTGAAGTTCCACCTGTACGTCATCTCTCCTGTGGTGTATCCATCGTGGCAAACTGAATTTGGTAAGTTTACTTAACTCCGTATGATATTCTGTCCATTCTTTTAAAAGAGTTTGAGGCAATCTTTCATCCCAATCGATACCTGATAACCAAAGCTTTTGAATAAAAACCTTTGCTTTTATGATTATCGGTGCTATCCAACCTAGAGGATCGAATAAACTTGAAATTGCTGATATAACCTTCCTTTTTGTTACAGGTTCTTCGATGGGGTTTAAATGTACTTCATATTCAAAAGCATCATGTCGTCTGTTCCAGGTAAGTCCTAATGTTTTTATAGTATCATCTAATTTTAGTTTTAAGCTTTCTTTCAGGTTTCCCTTTTCATTTTCTTCCCTTTTTAGCCTTTCCATCAACTCATCACTATCACTAGACCACTTTAGCAATTTAAATCCTCCCTTACCTAATATCTCATTAATTTCTTTAAAAATGTGTGCTCCTTCTTCGACAGAGTCACAGCCGGAAATAAGATCATCCATGTAGAAATCATTAAGAATTCTTTCCCTAGCTTCAGGACTACCTTCTTCTGCATCATGGGCTGTTTGCTGTAGTGCTCTGACTGCCAAATATGGAGCTGATGCCGTGCCAAAAGTGACTCTTAACATCCTGTAATCTTTTACTTTCCCTGTTTCATCTCTCCACAAGAGTCTCTGATTATCTGTATCTTCTTTTGCTACAAGCACTTGTAAATACATTTTCTTAACATCCGCTATAAGACTGATTGGATATCTCCTCCAACGCATTAATAAATGACGTAAATCTGCTTGCAAAGTTGGCCCTACCATTAAATCATCATTTAACGAGATTCCATTTTTATATTTGCAGGACGCGTCAAAGACAACACGGGTTTTTGTTGTGTCTTTATCCTCCCGTATTACTGCGTGGTGCGGTAAATACACAGCTGGTAAATCAATTTCTTCTTCTGGCACTAATTCCATGTGATTATTAACTAAATACTCATTCATTGCTTGTGAATATTGCTTTCTCGCTTCTATATTTTTGCTAAGTTTATTTTCTAAACACTTAAATCTCTTTTCCGCTATTATTCTCGATTTCCCTTCTCTACATTTTGCTTTTTCTTCCCGAAATGGAAGTTTGACAATGTATCTACCCTCTTCATTTCTTGTAGTAGTGTTATCAAAAAATTCCTCACATCGTCTCTCTTCCTCTGTTTTTATTTTCTTTGTTTGCTGTTCCGCTTCGATTTCCCAAAATTTCTTTAATATATCTTCTGTTTGCAGTGTCACATGCATCACTACTGGAGAATCGAATGAAGCCTGCTCTACCATACCAGACACGATCCAACCTAGAGATGTGCACTGAGCAACTGGTGATCCCAGTGGACCTTTTTTTACCCCTTCCTGAATGACACGACCATAGACCTCGGCACCCAATAGCATGTTGATCTTATTGGGTGTGTTATACTCTGGGTCGGCTAGACTCAGCTTTTTAAGCTCCTCCCAGTCTATCATCTCTACTCTCCTACTTGGTAAGAAGGATGTAATAGATCTCAGTACGTATGCCTGAACTTCCATAATAAACGAAGGATTCGACAAAGATTTGATTTTTATTATTACCATTGATTTTGAGGTCATTGATTGTTGTTCACCTATTCCCGAAATATGACCTCGAATCGGCGTTTTCTTTAATCCCAAAAATTGAGCAGTTGCCTCCGTAATGAAGGATGCTTGTGCGCCTTGATCCAACAATGCTCTAATAACCTGGTAATCGCCTGTTTTTGACTCAGCTGCTACTAAAGCTGTGGCTAATAGAACTTCCCTACTCCCCCCTCCAGTCGAAAAACATGCGACTACATTTGTTGGATCCTCTTTTTTGTTTCCCCTATTTGAACCATCTCCTACACCTTTGATTGCAGGTGTGATATCTCTGGATGTTGAACTATTGGCTGAATGTATCCCGGGACCACCTTTTGGGTGTAACAATGAATGGTGGCGCCTACCACACACGCGGCAAGAAATCGTAGTTCGGCAGTTCTTGACGGAGTGGTTGTGTCCCAAACAGTTGTAACACACCCCATTATTTTGCACAAAAGTGCGTTTATTATCAATAGTTTCTTTTTGAAAATCTTTACAAAAGGCCAATTTATGCCCTGATCCGTTACAAAATTTACAATTTAAGCTTTCACTGGTTACATGTAATACCCTCGGTTTATATGAATGAGTATTGCTGGTGTTAACAGTGCGAATCGATTTGAAATCGATATTTTCTAAAGCTCTAAATCGACTCTCTAAAAACTTTTTAAATTCATTAAACGATGGGAGATCCTCTGATTCATTTTCGCAAATCCTAATCTCCCACTGTTTCCTAGTTTCCGCATCCAATTTGTAGGAGACAATGTGGATGATAAGTATGTCCCAAGAATCCACGTTGACCCCTATGCTCTTCAAGGTTAATAAACAATCAGATGTCGTATCGAGCAACTCTTTGAGAGCTGCAGCCGATTCCCCCACCGCATTACGCTGGCTGAATAGCCTTTTTAGAATTGAATTTGATAAATATCTCTTATTATTATATCTTTTTTGTAAAATTTCCCACCCATGCGCATAATTTTGCTCAGATATAGGAATATGTCTGAGCAATTGTTCGGCTTCCCCCACCAAATGAGCCTTCAAATGTTGAAATTTTTGAACATCATCCAACCCAGAATTTTTGTGAACTAACGATGTAAATAAATCCCGAAATGTTGTCCACTCAAGATAGTTTCCAGAAAATTTAGGAATAGGAATTTCTCTCAATCTGGTGTGTGACTCCGAACAACCTGAAGATTGCGGTATAAGCGGCGGTAAACTCGGCTGCTTCGCCTTTAGATCCATCAATACTGTTTTTAACATACTTTTAAATTCAATAAACACCTCTTCTGTATCGTTGAAAATATCTTTAGTTACATATAGTGATTCGGCTAGTTTTCTTTCATCCGCATGTTTCACAATATCTTTATTATTTACCAAGAATTCTGCCCAAGTTGTTTCTAAATTTTCCAACCTAGCTTCTACGTATGCAACCGTTATGCGATCTTTTGGAGATTTTTTAAAGTTTGACTTCGCTCGTTCAATCTTTTCTTTCAAATCAAACTGAAGTCGAAACAGACCTTCCATATTTATGAAGATTACAAGATAAATAATAAATGCCAAATTATTAAACCCAAATGTATACAAACAAAACGATGCTTTATAAAGTACAAAGAAAAAATTCAGATTTTTTCTAAGTGTTTTTGCATCAAAAAATGTTAAAATTTGGGCATAGGTTCCCCGTGTCTTCACTTTTTTCCGAATTATTCTAAGTCCAAACCTATCTTGAAATTTTCTAAGTTATTTTCTTTCTTGACTGAAGGTCCAAACTTGCGTGCACTTATTTTATGACAGAAGGTCCAACATTTTTTATAACTTGATAGTACTCACGATTTTTCACTTCACTTTTTTTTTTTTCACATGTCACCTTGATTGACGTTTGTCACCTGGAGTGGCTGTCACCCTGACAGCTGTCACCTTGGCGTTTTTGGCAGGCCCCCTCCTCCGCACCTCGATCTTCCTTTTCCCTGTAGTCGGCTGCGGGGTGATGGCTTCCCTAAGCCACCTGCTGCTCTTGACCTGCAAACTCGCCTCGGATATCCGGCTCGAAGGACCATGAACAAGGGTCCCGTTCCCACCTTTAGCTTTTCAGCCAGTTCAAAAACTCCAGAATATATTCAAACCGTATATTGTAATGATTTAATACCCGTAGGAGTGGATACAAACCGAATATAATTTTTGCCTTATATACTACGACTTTAACCAAACGATAGCGCGATTCAGAAACTTGTCAGCGCCATCTAGTGGACCTTTAACAAAACATTATTCTTAAGCTTACGTCTAAACAGAATTTCATACCGTCAGTAACCAACGTGACAGGGGGTGAGCCCATCGCCGTTATAGGGTTCACACACCTTGTGGTGTGCGGGTTTCATCACGCTGTTGTCCTTCACCGTACGAGCGTTGCGTTGCGTACATAGGCTCTGAAAAAGAGTCCCATGGCACCACGAATCTACGATTTGCAAGGTCAAAGTATCTGACCAACTGGATCACAGCGTCAGAACCGACTTCAACCAGTCAAACTGGCATATTCTTTTATTATAAATTTGTTATCATCCAAATCGATTCAAAAAGTGTCGTTTAAAAAAGCAGTCCATTTCTTAAAAAAATGAATGTCTGCTCGTAAATATATTAAAAATATGTCTGCTCGTGACCACGACATATATAACTGCGTGGAAACGTCGGGCAAACAACGAAGGTAAGCTGAATGCTTATCTTTGATTTCCTCTCTTTAATTTTCGCCCTCCAATACCCGTTTTAAACTTTTAATAAAATGTCTGTCATACTGTCGTTTTATGATTTAACATTTTACTTGTCTTTTATGATTTAACATTTTAGCTCATTAATACATAATGCTGAGACGAAGTCCATTTTCTTCACGTGAAGCACGGCACACGAGTAGGTATTTACTTATTTTAAAAATCAACCACCTATTTCTTGTCTATTGTTTTTGTTTTCTTTTGTGTTACTACGTGTTTCATGTGATCTAAATAATTGTTTATCTTTCTATCTACATAGGTACAAATATCAATAGGTAACCTTACTCTCAACACACACCTAGCAGATAGCACTACTACATACGAATACTTTTCACGCCACCTTTCGTTAGGACATGCAAAAGCCATCGCGATAAAATACAGTAATCAACCCACATTCCCGTCCAAGTCTGTATTAATTAGCTAAGTGTGAAATGTTGGTCGGTTCCTTACAAAATGTAAAGCTTTTGGAAACCAGTGCCAATAACGTATGAATGGAACTTAGAGTACATTACCACATACAGGACGGACGGAAGTCGACTGACGAAAGAGATTTCACACGGGTGATATATGAAGTCAGGTGAATAGAAACCAGTCTAGAAAGAAATACAGACGTCTCAGTGTCTGTGGTCCAGTTGGTCCAGTCTGGCTACTGGACATGTACCAATGGGATTCCAGAGCCTATGTACGCAACGCAACGCTCCTACGGTGAAGGACAACATCGTGATGAAACCCGCACACCACGCAGTGTGTGAACCCTATAACGGCGATGGGCTCACCCCTTGTCACGTTGGGTTAAATACGCTTGGTGAACCGTGGGCATTTGCTTTACTAAGTGCCTCTGCCTACCTCGCTTTGAGATTAAAAGGCGTGAAGTATATCTAATGTACTTTTATTTGGAAGTGGTCACGGAACAAGGATTATTAATATTTTGGCGTGTAAATGCTGATCTTTAATTGAGAGTGATTGATTGCGGAGGTAGGACGCTGGATCGGACACTTCATAACCACTTCCAAGGCAGACCACCTCCCTCCTCTAACACACTTCTCAGCGTAAGGGTATTATCCGGAGACGTGCGCGGCTACCTTTTTTTCCTCTTTTCAACGCACAAATCTTCTTGTACACAATGGCCGCAGCCCCTATCACGTTGAAATAAATGCGCTTCGTGAACTGTGGGTATTTGCTTAGCAAGTTCGGTTTACCCCGCTTTGAGATTTAAGTTTCTTGATTAGATACAAATCAATTTTATTCAACCCTGTTTTGTTACCAACACTCTCCCTTCTGGGGAATTGACGGCCACATTACGGAGACATCGCATCGGGTCGTTTATAGCTTCCATATTATGTTATTTATGCTGTATGCCAGCAATTTAGTAAACTCGCGGAAGTGTCCAAAGTTCTCTTACCAGGGCCCAAAAGTATATTGGCCCTGAATCGGTCCGCTCCAGTTTATCTAGCATCTAATTCCTAGCCTCATTGTATAATCTGCATTCCACCCTTCTTAGCCGTATATTACCTACTTTTGTCTACATGCCTTTGTTGCAATCTAATTTTTACTGTGTCGGGAAGTTTTTGTCAAGTGTAGTATTTGTTAACAGTACCTTTGTTGCAATCTAAATTGTATCAGGTAATACGAGAATTTTTTATTCGCTTACTCATACAACAGCCATATTATATTCCATTGTCTTACTTGTCAGATGATATACGCAAGATGGCTGGCCGAAGCTGGATGCGAGAAGCCGAAAACAGATCACAGTGCTGTGCAATTGGAGAGGCCTATGTCCAGCAGTGGACAAGTATGGGCTGATGATGATGATGATGATGATTACTTGTGAGCTTGATCAGTATTAATTCATTCCGAATGTCATACATTGCGATCGTTCTGTAAAAAGGCAAACATTTCTTCATCATCATCATTGTCAACTCACTACTGAACAGTTCCGATTCCTGTAAAACTACAGAGATCTGATGTGTGTTATGATTTCTTTGTTTATATTTTGTCAGAACTTGTATAACATTGTTTTGCCTATAATTGCAAGCAATTACAGTACACTCCAGCCAGACGGTCCCAAGGCGTCGGCGATACGATCCCTAGATATAAATTACTAGTCCATCGCTGGTTGGCTAGCATGAAATTAGTTATTCAACCGGACCTCCAAATGCTTCCAATGTACAAACGAAACAGTGCTTTTCTTCCGAACAATCCTTTAAGGTTTAAGGTTCAAGATACAATACTAGTGTTCTGGAAGATATTGTCAATTGTGGTTTCGGTCTTCGGACACTACTGTCTGTGGTAGTTGAAAGTATACCATTGCATTAAGATCTCGATCGCGCTGAAATCTCCCTAAAGTACAAGCTCAAAATGAACAATTTGTCTTTGTTCAAAGACATTGTGAGTAGCAGCTAGCTTCATCTATTTTGGAAATTCTTTTCATAGCATTTATGGAAGCTATTTCTATTCTCCAAAATGTCCATGAATTATTTGTCCTTTCTTTGTCGTATCCAGAGTAATGATAAGGTACTATATAAGTTGACGAACGCTTTTAATTCTAAACAAAAAAAGAACTACACGGCTGTTCCCCAGAGGGGTAGGCAGATGTTACAGATCTCCATTTGTCACGGTACTTATGTAAAATATAAATATTCAAGTCCTGAATGTGGAATGAGGTTTCCTGCGCAGTACAGTCTGGAGTTCTTCAAGTCATGGGTAAATAAATAGGTACAAATTAGTGTGCTCCATTGTAGACCACATCGCTGCTTAACATGGCAAGATGGTGGCGGGTTTCATCACGATGTTGTCCTTCACCATACGTGCGTTGCGTTTTGTACATAGATTCTGAAAAAGAGTCCCATTAGAACACGTTCAATAGCGGGACTCGAATCCGCCACCTCCCCGCTGCAAGTCAAGTATCCGACCAACTGGACCACAGACGCTCAAATAAATAGAGAACAAAATTTCAAAATCAACCATAAATTAATTTGAACAACCAATAACACTCTTCCAGTACTACAAGAGAACTCTACATAAAGTTCCGCACAAATTAATCTGAACTTTATTTTAACTAACAAAGAGGGAGAGTCACTTGATCGAAACTTTTCCGAAGACTTGTTAAATAGACACTTTCATTCCGATTCGCAATCTTACAACTCGTGTAATAAGGTACAAAATTGGTAATTGGCGTGGAGCCAACTCATCTTTTATTGACGGTGACACGACATGCGATTCAAAACCAACGTAGACTGAGCTTTAAGCTGTATCATGTCTTGAAGTCACTGAAGATCAGACAAAATAAGTTTTTTATTGAAAATACATAGTACGTTGTTAAAAGTCCTGTGGAAGTAAAGAACTTCATGAATTTCCTTTGATTGGTGAAAGGTATCTTTTCATAGTGTAGCAAGATTTATTAATTACAAGCAAACCTCCAAAGTTAACGTTTTTCGCATATAAACTTCTGTCCACCATTTTACGCCGTTAGGGGATGAAAATACTTTCTTATCTCACGTAAACAGTATTAAAAAGTTATACATAAATCACTCACGCCTGTTTCCCAGAGGGGTAGGCAGAGACTACAGATCTCTATTTGTAACGGTTCAGAAATACCTCTTTCGCTTCATCTACATTCATACATCTTTGCATGTTATATCCTGTGCAAAATTTCGCCTTTCTAAGGTCAAGGGTTTGGGCTGTGCGTTCATGAGTTAGATGATAATATTCATATAAATATTTTTCTAGATGACACGGCAACGATTTTTGACAAATATACATGATTAATAGTGTTTCCCTGCTATTATATGCACATATTATAAACGTTACCCATGAATGACTGTCTGAGGAAGAAAACCACATACAAATCCGTTGCGTAGTTTTAAAGATCTAAGTATACATAGGGACAGACATCGGGAAGCGACTTTGTTTTATACTGTGTATTCATATTGATGCGTGGGGTGTGCACAGTGGAAACCGCCAAATTCTGTTATGGTTTATCGGAGTCTGTGTTTCCTGCTCAGTATAGGAGGTATTCTGGGCATCCAAGACACTAATCTGTAAATCAGTCTTGGACATCATTGGACTTTTAATGTGGATACGGCAAAAATTAAATCCAAGTTTTGAAACGTTGTTGGAGCCAAGGAAAAAAACTTTTACTATGGGAATTAAATATTGCATAAAATAAAATTCTGCCATCCTGCAGAACAGTTTGTTAGCAGATAGTAGCTAGTTTAATATTAAAGAATTTACATATTATCTCTATATAATACAGACAATAAATTTTTTTTTTGAAAAAAAATTGCTTGTTAAAATTTACTTGTTGTTTTAGACATTTTTTTTATTAAAAACAAATCTTCCTAATATAAAATTTCATCTTTTTTAATTTAGGCAACAAGATTTTATCGGAACACAAAACTAGTCACCAAAAAAAAAAAAACCTGACTCCTGTGTAAACAGTTAAGCGCAGTCATATATAAAAAAAAAATACACGCGTCGACTAGAGAACCTTCTCACTTATTTTGCCGCTAAAAAATTATTACAAAATCAACTTCACACACAAACAAAGTTATTAAAACTCATGCATTTCAAACAGTATACCTACATACACCCATACATACATATAAATAAACGTATCACCGGCTCAGTAAATTAACGGGACCCCCGGACCTTTTTAAAGCGCGCCGGGAACTTGGGGAATTATTGCGTTGCAGAGGTTTAAAGCAATTTCGTGATGTCCTCCCGCTTCACGTCGCAAAACGCCCACGGGCCCGTCGACCACTGCGAGATGTACTATAGGAGAGGGCACCGACAAAGAATATACAGACTTATATTGAATTGGCATGTTCATGATATAGATAGATAATTAGATTTTCACAACAACACACACATTACCTTCATCCCTCCCATGTTAAGTAGCTAAAGCACTTGTGTTATGGAAATCAGACAACGAGATATATTTACTTAAATACATTTTTTTTTCTTTTAAATACATACTTATATAAATAAAACACCCAGACACATCCAACAAGTACTTAAAAGCTCATCACCTAAATACCTGCCAGCGGTGGGAATAGAACCCACGACCCTACGGAGCAGAGGCAGACATGCTGACCACTACACCAACGGGCCCGTCATGTATGAATGGAATTGGGAGATACACAGATTAGAATTAAGGTTTTTAAGTATATATTATTTGTGTAATCTTCTGTTGGTAATCTAAATAAAAAAAAGTAATGGGCTTGGTGCAAAATGCAGTATCAATTTTTATACGTTTAAAGGCTGTTAATATGCTTATTAAACATAGTATCGACATAAAACATATTAATAAACAAGTGTGTCATACTTGACATTTAACACTTGACAATGTGATTAAGGTTACAGTCATACATAACGTTTCTTCCGACGGTCTTAATAAGGAATTTTCTTTGACGTTTTTCTGATAGATTTTCGTGTTTAAAACTGTCATTACTGTCATCTTTTCTAAACAAAATTTAACAGTAATGACAGTTCTTAGCCCGAAAATCTGTCAGAAAAACGTCAAAGAAAAATCCCCATGGGTATATTATGATGTCTGGATGGAACGTAATGGGCTAGGTGTAAAATACAGTATACGTTTTTATACGTTTGAAGGCTTTAATATGCTTATTAAACATAGTATCGACATAAAACATGGAGAAGAACGGGAGCCCATGTTGGATTTAATAAAATAACAATCCGGGCTAATGTGAACGTTCTTCTGTATTTGCTGCTTCATCTTAATTATTACATGTTGTTCGGTAGGTGGTTTGTACAGAAAAGAGGAAAAATGACGTGCAATTGTTTTTACATAGAAAAATTCTTCACATGGCGGGAACAAGCGGAACTATGAAAAAAGGTTTATCATGAAATTGACTCTATACATGAAATATTGAATGATAATAAAAGTAGACTTGAATCTAATAGGCTAAAGCCGTAACAAACATATTCATAAACAACTTTAACACACTTGACATTTTGTCTGACACTTGTCAGTAAGGTAACTGACATAATGTTTCTCCCGAAGGTCTTAATGGAGAATTTTCTTTGACTTTTTTCTGACAGTTTTTCAGTTATTTATTTATTTACTTTTTCGGGCTTAGAACTGTCATTACTGTCATACTTTACAAACAAAATTTGACAACGATAGGACGAAATAGTCTATTGAGAGATCTGTGATGCTTTATGTAAGAATATTCGCTAGCTCATATCTCCCACTGGTATACAATATAAAATCCTCGTACAGTAATTATGTGGGAAATGAGTTTTAGAAACAACCATCTTTATAATATGTTATAGCTTTGCCCGTACACCAGGTTTTGCCGTATTAAGTTATATTATTCTGCCGCCATATCTCTTTGCTGGCAACCACGTACCGAGCAATGGCTCCTTAAAAGAACATAGTTTTATGGAACGGCAGATGTATGAGAATGTTGTTCAAAATGGAGTTTACTTACTGTTTATGAAGACTTTTGTGCTTTTAGAGTGCAGTATGATTGTGAAAACATTAATCATCATCATCATCAGCCCATACTTGTCCACTGCTGGACACAGTGAAAACATTACTATGTTCAAATACAAATTATTTATTTGCATTCCACAATGTTAAGTTCTTAAGATAAAGCATGTATAGTATCATAGGTACATGACAACATTGCGGACCCTGGTGGGCACATCTAATTACTACTTATAGTAAGGGAGAGGAAGGCGCTTTAGATTATTATATATATATGTATATATATATTTA
>SJJU01007333.1:0-20328 GCA_012932125.1 Conopomorpha cramerella
CTGAAATTTTTCTTTCCTTATAAATATAGGTAAAAAAAAAAACTAGTAGATAACATTAAAAAAGGACTAATGCAATGTAGCGTAGGATGTGCAGATATTTCAGGATTTACTTAAATGGATCTCTGCATAAAAATAAATATTATTGAATATTATACCAGGTTAAAAAATATAAAAAAATATATTTTTGTCTCAGCAATGTCCTGTCTTCAATTATTTATATTATTAAAATAGTAGGTATGTTTTTACAATTTTACAATACTCTTATGTTAAAATTTTAATCAACCATTCAATTTTGTAAATTTTCTTTCAAATCTCAATTATTAATTATATGAATTTGTAAAAATGTTAGTGCAAAAAATAAGTACAATTACATATTTTAATACCAAAGTGGTGTAGGCAGAGGCACTTGCTAAGCAAATGCCCTTGGTTCTCATTAGTACAAAATATGTAGCAAAACAAATTGCATAAAATTAGGTTACCTAAAATGATACCTATAACCGATAAGGTCACCTTTTGCAATTTTTCCAGTGTACTTTTTTTACATTATGAATTTTCATGTTACACAATAGTTACATAGGTACTTTCTTCATGGTTGAGCAGAGGTGATAGACCTTGTTAAAGTTATATTCCTCTGTAAAAATGTTCTTAACTCTTGCTGACACATCCTGCCTGTCACCATGATAACAAGTGTCAATTGTTTTAAGTTGAGTATCAGGAAAAACACCCTTACAAGGTCATACACCTATTCAGAAATTATGCAATGTACCAACACCTACAATTCCAAGTACATGAGAAGGAATAATTACATAATATAAAACAAAGTCACCTCCCACTGTCTGTCCCTATGTATGCTTAGATCTTTAAAATTATGCAACAATTTTTGTTGTAGTTTTCTTTTAGTAGATGAGGGATTCCTGAGGAAGATTTATATGTATAATACATGCATATAATAGCAGAGAAACACTGTGAGGGAATTAGATCAAATATAGGTACTGGGAGGGCCCAGTACTGGCTACCAGAGTAGAAAGATACTTCCCAACTGTTGATAATGTATATTGTAAAGTTTGCCAGGTCAGCTAGTAAAAAAAAGTAAGTCAAAAGCAATGAAACATAGATAGCAATACTCAATAGTGTAAAATTAACAATATTTTCCTTAAACTTTATTGCCGAAGGTAGTTCGTACAATGCCATAGAAATTATTTTACCTTCATTCGAGCTGATAAGCTTAGTTACTTTAAACTACTATTGTTACCAAGGAGCATATGTATGTACGCATAATCTTACAGTGAGTAGTGTAAATACCTATTTACTTAATTGATTTGATATGTTATAAATAAAATAATTTCCTTTTTATATATCGAAATGATGTATGGATATGCAATGTTTTGAATTAAAATGTGTTGTTTTTTAAAAAAATATTTTTTACTCAGAAACTTGGCAAATGAAATGTTTTTATTTTACATAATTATAATTAGTGCTATTACATACAGATATACGGTTGTATATCACAAAGATTGATGAAAGTAATTTATGATTTTAAAATCAAAAGTTAATGTACCCAAAGATTGTTTCAGACAAAAATTGTTTTGCCAATATACACTACTGCTTTTATATGCGTGTATTATACATATAAACCAACCCCTGGAATCCCTTGTCTGTTAAAAAAATCGCATAAAAATGCACAGCATAGTTTTAAAGATCTGAACTTATACATAGGGGCAATAGGTGGGATGCAACTTAGTTTTATACTCTGTACCAATATTTATTTGTCTCAATTTAATTGTCTTTGTGTGAAAGGGACAAACAATAATTGAGAAAAAAATCTGGATTTGAGAATCTGAATTTAACTCTACAAGTGGCACTAAACTATTAACTTCTAACTACTTACCTTAACTAGGATTTTAGAACACCTAATTACAGATATAATTAGTACATACATTATTCAACATCATTAAATAATTACTTTGCAAATCAACATTTTGTACTCATTATGAAGTTTCTATGCATTGACAAAAGTGTTAACTATCTAGTGTAAGGTTACTAGCCATGATTTTTATGGATTTAAGGTATTGAATAATCATACACTATTTGTTCCGCTTTCACTTCAAAACTACAGATTTTTCTCTAACAAAACTTGGTGGGACGGTAGCAGATGCACGCCATTTTTTATCCTGAAATTACCATGGCCACTGGTATAAAACCGCGTGGCACAGCTAGTAATTATTATATTAGTGTAAAACAATATTTCCCAGAGGGGTAAGCAGAGATCATGGACCTCCACTTGTCATAATCCTGGCAAATCTTTTTTGCCTCATTCTTGCCGGTGGTGGGTACTTAATACCAGCTTAATAGCCGGCCTCCAATATCGGACAAATTCAGGCAAAGTGTACTTCAACTTAAGTAAGTTTATTTCATCAGAATTTCAGTACATAACACAAAGCTTGTCGAAAATCATGTTGTCACGTCTACTTTTCTTTTTCAAATCATAAATACAAGAGTAAACGAATCAATTTCTTTTACTGGACATAAGAACCATGATGAAAGAAATTGTCAATGTTTATATCTAATTAGGTATTTAACATTAATATGACTTAGTAATAATTTAACAACTGATTGATGGCCGGATACAGCCCTGACTGGTGAACAGCTTAATATACCTTCTAGCTAAACCTGCAAATGGTGTTTTAGAAGAAGAATCATGTATGCACTAAAAGAAACCCCAACAACATCCATTACACAGTTTTAAAGATCTAAGTATACATAGGGACAGACAGCGGGAGGCGAGTTTGTTTTGTACTATGTACTAGCTAATCCGGCAAATGTTGTTTTGTCAATATACATTATTAACAATGTTTCTCTGATATTATATGTACATATATGCATGTAGTATACATATAAACCTTCCTCAAGAATCAATCTATCAACTAAAGGAAACTGCAACAAAATCCATTGCACAGTTTTAAAGATCTAAGCATAACATAGGGACAGACAGCAGGAGGCGGACTTTGTTTTATACTATGTATTGATAACTGGTAATAAGTATTTCTATTTAAGGATAGCCAACAAGACGCACACATACAAAAGAAAATGTTACAAAAGCAAGAGGGTGCATTACAATATGTTGCCTTAATTATAGGCTACCGGTGTATGGACTTAACCTATTGTTATTAAAAACACAATGCCTTTAAAGTAAATAGGTGACCAAATCACTAGTACCTTATCTATAGTACGATATCTATATGCAAAAGAAGTTGAATATCCTTCTGACATTGTCGTGTTGTTAAACTCTGTGTATGTGTGTGTGTGTGTTGTGTTTGTATTTATTATACATGCGTTTCACTAGTCGTAATTGGTATTATATCAAAAGAATTATGTTTTCGACTAGTGTACGCCGCGCGATTTCGTTCGCGAAGCTTCAGTATTGTCATTATCATCAGCCATATTATGCAATGGTGTGCACTGGATTTTACAACAAGGTAGGCATTAATTCCCAAGGATTGACACCTATGTATAGGTAACTTGTCATTACAAAACACAGGTACCTATCTACTCACCAACAAAACACAGGGCCTTCGTTAGCCTATGTCGTGAGTACAGTAGAAAAGTATCTAACAATAAATGTATTATTAGGTCGGATAACGAAAATACTAAGTAGGCAGTGTCTTTTTGCCTATATGGTGTGCACGCCACTGATATTATGACGTTTACTGCTGGACGAGATACTCCTCCAATGATTTCCATAAACAAATTCCAATGATCGCCACGCTTGGCAGGCGGGTTGGCGATCGCAGTGGTGTTGTGGTTTAACTCGTAGAGAGCGCTGCTGCCCGTTCTCTGGAGGTTGCCCTCGGTCGCCTCGCCGCGACCCCCATGACGGGAAATGTTGGGCTGGGATGGTGGCACATCTGTTCTATTCGCAGTTACTAATTTCTACTTAAAAATACTACCACCAAGTTTTAGAACCATAACACGAAAATTAAAGTTTTTCTCGTGTAAAATTCTACCCCTTTTTTAGTACCCCTTTTGGGAATGAATTATGAAGGACCCTTTCTTATCTCACATAAACAACATAAAAAGATCATCTGTGCCAAAATTTCAGCTTTCTAAGGTCAAGGCTGGACGTTGATGGGTCAGTGATGAATTAATCAGTCGGGACTTTGGAGTTTTATGTATATATATATATATATGTAGATTAAAACAATATTTGTTGTTTGCATCGCCGAGAAATTAATACCAATATTATATATACGACTTTTATTAGTTATTTAATATTCATTGTGTTGTTGAAAGGCATAGCAAAGGTTGTCGGTTCATTTCCCCTTCGCGGTGATGTTGTTCGTGAAATCTATTTTTAATTTTTAAAGACGTATAGATGTGGAAGAGGCGAAATACGATTTGCCAGGATCGTGACAAATGGTGGTCCGCAATCTCTGCCTACCCCTTTGGGACAAATATGTATCTACCTAACTTTAAAGCCACTTCAGACAAGGGCTCTTTCCCGAGAATTCGACCGTATGTTTTTTTATGTTTGTTTGCGAATAACTTCGTCGTTTATGAACCGATTTTGGTAATTATTCTTTTGTTGGAAAGAAGATAATTCCAATTTAGTCCCATGATAAGGATATCGGGGTTTGATGATGGCAAACCCGACGACTCGAGGGGAAATAAAAAAAATGTAGAGTAGGGCGACTAGTGTGGAATGAAGGCGGTTCTTTTCTCATGAAAATTATTTATTTAAATAATGCATTTGCCGTATAATTGTAACATTTGTTTTAATGTTGTCTTTGACATTATGGGAATGAGTGTGTCCTAATGATTATGTGGCACAGCCAGTATTGGTCAAGGTGACTACGAGGTCTTCAAACTTACATGAAATGAAATATGTTTATTTTTCATCGTTACAAGTGCTATTACATACAGATATACAGTAGTATAACACAAAGCTTGATGAAAGTCATTTATGATTTTAAAAACAAAAATACGTACGTTTAACATTACGTTATTTCAGTTTAACTGTATTTAATTATCTGGTACTGGTAGCTCCTTGACATTCGCAACACAGTACCTTACGCCATTCATCTCTGTCATTCGTCATCTCTGCCGTTAGGTACACCTTTCCCACACATGCCAAATTATCACCCAGTGGATCCATACCTTCTTTGGTCTCCCTCTTCCCTTGTATCCTTCCACATTCATACTCATCACTTTCCTTGTTACATGGTTTTCATCCCTCATCATGACGTGCCCATACCATCTTAATCTGTTACTCCTAATCTTTTCTGTGCTACTATGTATTGATACTAATCAATACATAGTATAAAAGGAAAGTCGCATCCCACTGTCTGTCCCTATGTATGCTTACGCAAAAAAAATCATCTATACAAATTAGACTAGTTTTTTCCTCGTGAGATATCATTTTGTATGGGGATTTAATTTTTTTTTCATTTTCACGCATTGTTGTCATAGTAAAAGTTGTTCATATTGACGAGCCGAACAACGTTTCTAAGACTATTACTCGGGGTCCTTTTACACGCCGTATTAGGATTTTGAGGATTTTTTAATAGACAGAGTGATTTTGGAGGAAGGTTCACATGTTATGGGATGGGAAAACACTGTTAATGATGTACCTACCTATATTCGCAAAACATAATTTGCCGGCTCAGCTAGTATTATTGTATAATTTTAGTTACCTAGCTTATCGTGGACATCACGACACAGCTGCCATTTTGATTTCAATTGTAGTCAATGTTTTTAAACGGGATTTGATATCCACCTGTTCAATGCATTATTTCTTCTTTTCTTTTTTTCGTAAAAACATCCATGCATTATATATATATATCTACCTACTTGTACATTAATTTCGTAACAAGTGGAAACATTTTCATGCGATGTACCAAAATTAATTGATCCCTTGTTTCGTAGGAATTGTGTTTTTCTACGTTATTTTTATGTATGTGCGCTGTGAATTTGTCTAGATTAATAACACGGGCAGGCGTAATGTCATTGAACCGATGACATTGTCCGCCAAGGTGGTGTGTATGTATGCATGTATCTAGGTGTAGTTTAGTAATGGCATCTAGATTATTACTTGACTTGTGTGCACGAGTGCGAAGCTCGCTTCTTCGTAATGCACGTCGCAGCTTAACATCAGGCAGAATGGTGGTCAAAAGCTGGCCTGTTTAAATTAAAAAAAAAATACACACATCAAAAGTGTCTAGGGATCAAGAATTTATTTAAATCAAATCTAATCTTCTGGATTGGTCTCCTACCTGATTCCCCCTGGCCTGTATCAATGACTTATCACTACATTTTGAATAAATTTATGAATGAATTCAGTTTTTGTAAAATATATTCTTGATTGCTAACTTCTAAAATGTACTTGATCTCTAGACACTTTTTATGTGTGTATTCGGCGTTCGTGTACCTATGCGGAATGTCAAATTGTAGGTCAATACCAAAAGACTTGCCATCCGAAACTGACGTTTAGAATAAAACGAGACGGAAATATGAAAAACACGCAGGAGTGAAAGATTTAGTGACAATATTTTCTGTCCCTTACTGCGTAACGGGGTATATATACAAACTGTCATTTAGGTAGATAAAATGTCAGTTTGGATCCTGAAGTACGTACATTATGGTGGAAAAGCGACCTGAAGATGCTACGCGACTTGCACAGTGGCGTGCAATTGGAGAGGCCTGTGTCCAACAGTGGATACCTATGGACTGACGATGATGATGAATAGTCTATGCTGTATTCTGAATCGATGCCTTCATGGTCGGATTTTCATTACAATATTTCAATTAATTTGTTTTCTATTACTCGAATATTTAATATTTTAAAACTAAAAATGCACTGTACGGTAACTTTAATTATTTAACTGAAATAATAATATTATGTTCCATAAAATATCTAACACACGAATGCGAATCAAAACGTTTGTTCTCATGCGATATTTTTGTAAGAAAAGTAAAAAGTAATAAAGAATGTCCATTGGCGGGGAGTTGAAGGTTTTTTTTCATTACATTTCTGGTCTGCCTCTACATAATAATAGCATTACCAATATCCGCAAGTTAATGAACTTAGAGCAGATGTTAACGGCTCAATACGGAACCTACTTATTTACTTCCTTTCTTGATCGCGCATGAATCAAATTGCGATGTGCTTTGGGAAGCTTATATCTAGAAGTTTTCTTTATAAGCTAATTAAAAAAAGAAGCCGTTCTGAATTCCACCGTACCGCAGTGGCGTTGTGGTTTAACTCGCAAAGAGAGCTGTTGCCAATCCTCTGAAGATTTCCCTCGGCCGCCACTTACGAACACCATGACAGGAAAAGTTGTACTGTGGTGCTGACACATACATTCTATTCGCCGTCGCCACACGGTTATGCTTGATCTAGGATATGTATTGGCAGAACAGTTTCATGATATTCCTCGTTTATAATAGTAATATTCTAGTGTAGTGCATATTATGTACTATTTCCTCCTATTTCTATTCGGTCTTAAGTTTCATTACTATGTGGTATCAAAGGCGGAAGAAGGCTAGTATCCCCCCAGGGATCTAGCCCGGTCGTCACTCATTGAGCTGCCTCATTCTGGATGCTGCGCTGTAGGTTCTGGCTCTTAACAGGAATCATAGGTGGTGGGAACATGGGTGGATATATCCCGGTATGTTATGGTGGTGCCTAGTGGTATGGTTGATGGAGTCAAGTATACCAATGTGATCACAATTGATTAAACTCATGACCCTCCTTCTATGATGATTGCCGACAGTTGGTATGTTGTGCTTTTTTTTTTGGTAGAAATGGTGGAATGTAACATTCTATATGTACATTAATTTATAATTAGTTCCACTGTATGGTTGTGTGAAAGCACTACAGACCGAATTGCTTTCGAATGATTTCTGTAGACGTTTGGTTGTTTAAAGATTGATACTGAAACTTAAAACAAAAAAAAAATAGTTTATTTTTTTTTACCAAAAACTGTAATTTACTACTTAGGAAGAGTTTAAAAACTTTCTGTCTGTTATTTATACTAGAACGACTTGACAAAATTTAATCTTTTTTAACGACATCATCGATTTTGAAGTCTTGAAGGTATTTGGAACAGAAATCAAAACCATACTAATAATTTGGCAGACAACTTTACTTGATAAGTTTCGTTATGAATGAAAGGTTTTTTACAGCTTGAAATATGTCAGAAGTAGTTCCAAAACATCTCACAGGTGTCGCTAATCATACATGATCTCAAGAAACTCTTTTTCGAGTTTTCAAGAGAAAATAAAACAATGAAATTACAACCCTACGTAGTGCCATCTACAAAAATTTCTTTGAACTGCTATAAGTAACCTGTCAGAAAACCTCCCATTGTATTCCGCACTTCACGTGAACAAAGTCGGGAACAGCTAGTTTTAATAAATATCAGATATGATATTTGGCACGAACAATCGTACTTACACCCACGAAAAACAAACGCACAGGTACCGGAACGTCCTCTAACTAGTCTTAAGTGTGCACGCCATTGGCCCGAGTATGACATTTGTAGGACATTTCTACCCATGTATCTTTTTGTACCAATCTGCACTGAGCCCAAATAATGGTGAGTTGTAGTATTTTGCATTTGCAGGGACAATCTCACTGCTAGCCTTAACCCTTAATCAGACAAGGTTAGATGTTTTTCTGATAAATTTTGGACTCTATTGACGTTTGTTATTCTAATTACCGACTCCCGTCACATAAACCCGGGTGATGTTTATCATAATATTTTGCTTTTAAGTACAATGTGAAATTATTGCTTACTGTTTAAATAGTAGTGTTACATAAATTATGTGATTATTCTGTGATAACTTCTCTGAAATCTTCAGATAATTCCAGTGAAGACATTCAATAAGGTTCGAAGTATGTGTTGGTCAAGTGGCAATATAATAGCCTTTGTTTGATTAAGGGTTAAGGTATTCCATGTATTCATAGACAAGTGGCACGCTTTTGGGGCTGTACGGTAAGCAACCACCAAGCCGTCAAATATCTCAAAGCTTCCACCCGATAGAACAATAATATTAGAGACGGTTCGCGTCTACTTTCATAGTGCGGACCGCCAGGATGTGGAATGACTTGCCGGAGTCTGTATTTCCTCCTCACTACAGTCTAAAGGTCTTTAAGTCGCAGGTAAATCATAATCATATCGTTTATTGCTTCATGTTGGTTTTACAAAAGGTCTTAAAATAAATATAGGTATCCAAAACATGGGCCCTGTTAGGGCACCTAATGTACATGTGTGCTCCATCGTAGACCACATCGCTGCTTAACATCAAGCAGGTTGGTGGTCAAACGCTTGTTCATTGTGTTTTAAAAAAAGAGCGAATTTATTAATTGGCATCACAGCTAAAAAAAAACAAAATATAGCAAAATAATAACAGAGACAAATATATTTAAAAGTAAGACAAATATTAACAGTTTAGGATGCAAAATGGCAGCTGGCTCAACATTATGCTGGGGATTGCAACCGCATGACTGGGTGATTTTCAGCCAGTGCTTTCAATTGGCCCACGATGTGTCAAATGCGCGTCTGTCGAATAGACATTGTTAAAATTACGTTAAGATAATACATACATAATATTAAAGATAATTTATAAACATAGACGTGTAATTATATCTAAATACAGAGTGTAAAAGGACCTCGAGCAATGGTCTTAGAAGCGGTTGTAGGGCTTGTCAATATCAAGATTTTTACTATTTTTTTTCATCTCCATAGTACTACAAAATAGACAATTTTTTGCCTCGGGAGATGACATTTTGTATTTGGATTGAACATTTTTTTGTCATTACCCCGCGTTGTCTCTATAGTAAAAGTTGTTCACATTGACCAGTTCAACAACGTTTCTAAGACCATTGCTCGGGGTCCTTTTACGCGCAGTATCGTACGCCGGGAGGTTTTCCCACTATTCGGCTAACTTATACACATGCTTATCAATCGTATGCTTTTGCAGCATTTCTAAGACCATTGCTCGGGGTCCTTTTACACTCTGCGTATTCTCTGGAGACGTGCGCGTCTACTCTTGCAGTCTGTCTCCTTTTAACGCACACGTTTTCTTGATTCCATGCAAATAGTCTTCATCCTTTAGGGCAGTTGGAAACTAATGAGCATTCATTAAATTATTTTTAATTTAATTCCAGTTAATCTGAACGGGGCATCCAAGGTGGATATCACACATTTCGACCTCCTCAAAGTCTTGGGGACTGGCGGTGAGTAATAATTTAGTTTTTTTTATATTTTATTTTTCACACGAACGCAAGTTCATTAAACCCTAGGCCGTTAGACCGTTGGGGTTTGGAAAAAAAATAAATATATAACTCGCGCGAAATAAGGAAGTGACTACACTTTCCGTCGCGATTTTTTTCTCTCTAGCGCTCTTGTCTATGTGCAGTAGTAGTGTAGGGTGACCATTCTGTCGGAACGGTCGGTCTTTTGTGCCTTATTGCTGTGAGATAAGGTATGTATTTGTAAAGTGTGTAACGCGCGTAACATTACGATTATGAATTGTTACATAAGACGCAAACTAACGGTCAGTGTAACTGAATAACCTAAGTATAAACACTAGAGAAATTCTCGCGTTCGTCGCATCGTTTTCCATTTAAAGTCTGACGCAAGAATTATTATCAGTGACGGTGGTTCTGTTTGCGTCATTTACCTTTGATAGTACTGTACGTACATTACAATGTTTATTTTTTTTTACGTGCGACATACTCGCGTCCGTAATACAGAGTTTAAAAAAAATAAATATGTCACTGTTACCTCCTTCATCATCATCATCAGCCCCATGACGTCCAATGCTGGACAAGGGCCTCCCCTAATGATGACTATCTCATAAACTGACGGTTAGAATAATACGATATAAAAAACATGCACGAGTAAGAAAAAATATCTTCTGTCCCTTACTGCGTATCGGGGTAATCTGAATCATCCGGATCCAAACTGTCAAATTAGTAGTAAAAGTGACAGTTTGGATCCAGAAGTCCCTACATTATTTTATTTTCAAAACATTTTGGTGTGAAACAGACAAACTGAGGAGTGGTACGCGGCTTGCAAGTCTACACACATCAAAAGTGTCTAGGGACATTTACGCGAACCAAACGGTTTGCGTCCACTTTCATAGTGCAACCCGCCAGGATGTGGAATGACTTGCCGGAGTCTGTGTTTCCTGCTCAGTACAGTCTGAAGTTACTGGGCTGAATAGGTACCTAATGAACAAGTGTGCTCCGTCGTAGACCACATCGCTGCTTAACACCAGCCAGCATGGTGGTCAAACGCTTGTTCATAGAGATAAAAAAATACAGTTGAAATCGACATACTTTATGCCCGTATGAGTATTCATATTATGTTTTGATATTTCAAAACTGCATAACGCACAAATAGTAAAAAAAAAAACTGACTACATTTTTGAGGTCAGACATACCTACATTCAGCATAATTCAGTTACGAATGAAATGCTGCTGATAAAAAAAAATTGCATAACGAATTCCTTTTTTTTTGTGAGCTGTTATGTCACATCACCTACTTATCCATACAATGCTGATCAGCGGAGCAAGTATGTCGTACCGGCAAACGACGTACATCGCTGTTTCACTACCGACGACAGTGAAATGAGAGTAACGAAATCAGCAATGGACATCCTTTGCAATTACCTATGTACCTCAAATCTTAAGTGGTAATTTTTTCTGCCATTTCGTATAGGATTAAGCATCATTTTCAAATGTTACTATGAGAACCCCTACATGAAAGTGAATATTTGTCGAGTTATTGGATTTCAAACTTAATTTTTCTTCATACAGTGGTTATGGCTTAAAAAACTATTATTATCGCCACCAAATGTGAAAATATTATCAAATCAATACAACTATACGTCAAATCTTCCGTCAATCGAGTAAATAACGACTATAATGTCCCTGTCTCGTCTCTGGTACATAAAAACAAACCTTGCGGAAGACTTGCAGAGAGCTATGTTTATCGCTAATTTTAAGGAACTCCGACACCATGATTGAATAAATTTTTGGCAAGTTGACGACGAGACGAATCCGCTCTGTAAAACTGCATATATTCACTCATTTTAAAAATTTGGCATGCAATATTATGATTACACTGTACGTAACAAAAACCTAATTAATGATTAGTCTTTATTGTCCGGATATTAGATTCACGCACTACTCACGATCGATGTTTGTAATTTATTCAAACTTGTTTAACAGAAATAAAGCAAGATACACAAGTTTTACTTTTCACAAATACCTAGGTACCTACAAACTTGAAACACAAACTGTTTGACAATCAAAAGCCAATCTTAATTGATATCATTTATTTCTTGAATATCTTATATAATATAGGGATGTAAAAGTAATGTACACACATCAAGTGTCTAGGGATCAAGAAAATTTTTAGTTCTAAAAAAATCTAATTTATTTAAATCAAATCTAATCTTCTGGATTGGTCTCCTACCTAATTCCCCATGCCTGTATTTATCGACTTATCAACACATTTTGAATAAATTATGAATGTTTATTTTAATGTCAACTTGTCGATTTGGAGTGTGTATGGAAAATCTTGTTTTAAGGAACTCCGACACCACACTCCACACTGACAGTGTTCCTGTTAGATTCTGTTCATTCCCTTATGGGGATTACTGACGTGAGTGTTTTATGTATGTATGCAATGAAATGCTGCTGCTGATAAGAAAATTGCGTAACGAATTCCTTTTTTTTTTTTTGTAAGCTAGGTTATGTCACATAGCCACATACTTAACCACTTGGCCCATGAAAAATGTAACACGTGTCAAAATACATAGTGCTAGTACGTTGTGCCGCGTAACGATCACGTTTCGACGGCCGGAAGCGCTTGAATGCAGGCCTATTGTTTGAAGGAAGTTTGGTGAAAAAAAAAAGTTTTTTTTCCGTTCCCGCGCCAATTTCGCGACAAAATGGCGGATATCTCGAGATTGGAAAATTTTTGTTTTTAAAACTGTTCCTTTTGTCTTCGCCTTTCAGTGGGGCGTGTGTTATTTTAATGACCTTTACATGGTAGTTGTAACCTTGTATGAAAGGTGTCGTCGAATGTACTTAGGAATATGTCTGCGTGTTATATAAGACTGTTGATACTATTTGCTTGGAACATCTTACCTGCAGTGGCGTGCACTGGCTTTTACGAACAAGGTAGGCAAAAAAATCCCAAGGATTGACACCTATTTAGGTAACTTGTCTTTACGAAATATATGTACCTACTTATCTACTCACCCACAAAACACAGGACATTCGTCAGCCTCTGTCGTGAGTACAACAAAAAAGGATCTAGCAATAACTCTTATTACTAAACCCTATAACGGCGATGGGGTCACGCCTGTCACGTTGGGTTAAATACGCTTGGTGAACCGTAGACATTTGCTTTAGCAAGTGCCTCTGCCCACCCCGCTTTGGGAGGTGTCTATGTGATCTTTGGCAACAATAGATTTCATCAGTAATTTTAAATCCAGAATGACGTGACTGACAGATATCGGAGTACTGACGTATAGATTGGGATTTAGAAACTTTTAATTTGGACTTTGTGACGGGAAGCGAAAAGATGCAAATGGCGTTCTTTATTTCTCATTTTCAAAATATATTTTTCGCTGCGATTATTGTGTTAATGTGGTGGATTTAGTGTAATAATGTGCTGGTGATGAAAAATAATGTAGTGAGAAGTAAAGGAGAGGACTCCTATTTGATCAATTTGTTATTCCCGTATAAAGTTCCACGCAGCATTGAAATGTGAAACTTTTAATTTTGCACGAAATTTCCTTGTATTAAGTGCCTCTGCCTTAGGGATTAAAAGTATTAAGTGTATTTTGTTATTAATTATCTTCAGCTTCACGCTTGGCATAACGGATGACGCAGATCTCTGCAATTTGTATATTCACCGAAAACGAACGAAGTTAATTGATTTTTGTTTAATAAACCTCCGAATTTGTAGAGGAGAGCGCAACTGCGATCATTGTGTCGTGACTTGAAGGAGACCCATGACCAGCATTAGACGCCGACGTGCTGACATGATGATTATCATGAAATTAGGTATCTAGTGTGGACTACCACTAAAACAAAGTATGTGCCTAATATAGTTATTTTTATCTTCACTAATATTTAAAGAAGAAAGATTAGATTATTTACATTGAACTCGTAATGTAATGGACCCATTTGAAGATTTATGTTAGCAGGAGAATCCTACATTACCCTAGATTAAAATAGGCGATACAATAGTTAAATATTAGGATGCCGTATGACACTCGTCGATTGCGATTATACCTGAACTGATCATGCTGCACAAAAACAGATCAGAGTGACGTCCAAATGGAGAGGCCTATGTCCAGCAGTGGAAAAATGTGGACTGAATATGATGATAATTTACATGTTCTGTACTCTTTCCAGGACAGTAAACGCCTATAGGTGTCATAACAACAAAACAAGTATTGTGTCTATTTTACTGTCCGCCAATGTGTTAAATATACACTTCACGCTTGACTCTCAGAGGGGTAGGCTGAGATTACAGATCTCGACGTGTCACAGTCCTGACACACACCTTTCGCTTCATCTATATTTCCTACATGATATCTCACAGGCTTTATGTTTACCCAAAACCCACTGGAACTTAATGGCACAATTGGTATGTACTTGCGACGCAAAGCTGTAGGCAAACATTGTAGGTAACTGCTTACCCCCATTTTGCGATATTATTCAGGTGTTCAAACACAATGTTATAGTTATATTATTGTGAGTGCGTTTGTCTTACTTTCACTGCCCGTAACGAATATGGCTATAAGCAATAATCAGATTACTGACCCCGTTTCGTGTTACTCTCGGGTGACTTGGGTTTTGCGTTACGGCACACTTGTACTTGGGGCCCAAGTCTCGAAGTTGCATCGCTCTGGCATTGTGGCGGCGAACGACGACGTTCATCGCTGTTGTTACTCTGCGCAAGATGGCTGGCGGAAGCTGGACGCGAGAAGCCGGAAACAATTCAGAGTGGCGTGCAATTGGAGAGGCCTATGTCCAGCAGTGGACAAATATGGGCTGATGATGATGATGCATGGGAGAGAATGGATGAAAGTCGATTGACGAAAGAGATTTATATGGGTGATGTAATGGGCCGGGTGAGTAGGGGTCGCCCCAGAAGGACATATACAGACCAGATTGGTGATGTCCTGGCCGAAGGTGGCGTGAAAAGTACTCGAAACAGGAGGTCATGTATGAAAAGATGTATGAATGTAGATGAAGCGAAAGGGGTATGTCAGGATCGTGACAAATGAAGATCTGTAGTCGCTGCCTACCCCTCTGGGAGACAGGTGTGAAGTGTATGATGATGATGCACATGTTACTACAGACGACAGTGAAATGAGTGTAACGTAATCAGCAATGCAGATCGTTTGCCGCTGCGATGCCGGAGCGAATCAACTACCAGAGTGTATTGTACTTAGAGCCCTGGATGTCTGTTTCCTCGAGCAATCGTACCGTACGACCATATTAGTGGTAATATTTCACAATTTACAACAAACAAGATGATGTCGGGAATGGGCGTGGTCGTTTGACCATGGGTGATGGATAAATGAAGCATTTTAAAAGTTTAGTTTGCTATTTTCTCAAAAGATGATAACAAATAGTTTACTAGCTGTGTTCCGCGATATTAACCGTTGTTAATCCAGTAACCGTTGGAATTTCAGGGTGTAATATAGCCTAAATCCTTTTTTAGGTTTATATAGATTTCCCGACAGATTTTCGTTGAATTCCGTTTAGGATTTTTTTTATGAAGATCTAACAAACATTTCATAACATTGCGTATTATTCTCTGAATTGTGACTATGCATGTGGCTAAAAAGACTGATATTTGGTGACTCGATAATATTTATTGTGCAATGTACCAATGAGAAACCATAGAGCCTATCGGAAACATAGAGCCTTTTTTATTTTCTTCTCTAGTTCCATCAACCCACCCACCCAGCGAAATAAAGTTAGTTCTCATCCGAAAATTAATATGAAATTACGCAACAAAAACAATTCCTTTTGATTGTCGGCACTAGGGCAACATACTTAGTGCAGAGCACGCAGCGGGCAGGACGTTCGGTGCGGCGGGTCGATGAACCGCCGAAACAGTCGGCTAACGGCCCCCGGTCGTTCGCCCGCCGCTGCCACTGCCGCCGCCGCCGACGTCTTATCGCCTGCGACCTTATGTCGTCCTGGTACCCTGGTACCTGTGACAGACTTACCCTTGGGCTTTTTGTTTTCGGATAATTGTGTGATTTCGTTTAGCGCCTAATGGGTACTTCGGATTGTCTACTTATGCGTATTGTTTCACTGTCTGTTTTGCCTTAAGTTTTCGTTAGCTATTTTCATATTATGTTACCCCGGTATAATCTACTATAATTTTACGTGCGAAGTATAATGTTTACAATACAACTAGCAAAGAATTATCTCTGAATAATGAGTGAAGAATAAATAATTAAGCTCGGTCCAGATCCAACAAAATAATACGCAAATGAAGGACCGATAGCCACAAAAATATTGTCGAAACTTTAAATGTAATCTAACTACAATTTTGAATAACGATCTACCGATAAAAAGTGTCTACAAAATACATAGGTCGTTGATCCTGAGACCTCAAGTTGAACACATCATAATACGAACGAGTCAAAAACACGCCGTATTTGTAATCAATTAATTCAAGCATGCTTCGCTAACATACGAGCTATTTCTGAAAATTTGATCTTAATTTTTAACAGGTCCTCCTAATGAGACGTGGTTTTGAGGGTGAAGAATATTTCTCACATCATTAGAGTTTACTTTTCATTTTCAAATGTTACCTCGCTTAGTTTTGTGTTGTACTAATGTATCTGTATGTAATTCCACTTATCATTATGTAACTAGAACTTTTACGGTATTCCTACAAAAACTGATGTGTCCAACAGTATCTAAAATGCTTGTTCTCTCTATTTATGTAACATTACCTACCTAACATTGTAGAACGTAATAAATAAACTTATTGAGTATTCAATACATAGTATAAAACAAAGTTACACACATCAAAAGTGTCTAGGGATCAAGTACATTTCAGAAGATTGCAATCAAGAATATATTTTACAAAAACTGAATTCATTCATAATTTAACAAAATGTGGTGATAAGTCATTGATACAGGCATGGGGAATTAGGTAGGAGACCAATCCAGAAGATTGGATTTGATTTAAATAAATTAGATTTTTTAGGGCTAGAAATGTTCTTGATCCCTAGACACTTTTGATGTGTGTAGATTACACCACATGTAGCGCCTTCCTGTCTACCATCCAAAGCCGTGACCTCAGTTCAGGAGGCTAAGTCTAAAGTTGCACTCTCAAAGTTGCATCGCTCTGGTATTGCGGAAATTGACGAATTGCATTGCGTTTTTGCTAAAGACCACAGTGAATTAAGAGAGTTACGGAACCAACAAAGTTTTTTTTTAACGCTATGAACAAGCGTTCGACCACCATCTTGCCTGATGTTAAGCAGCGAGGTGGTCTACGATGGAGCAAACTTGTTCATTAGGTACCTAGGCACCCGCGACTGGAAGACCTTCAGACTGCGCAGGAAACACAGACTCTGATAAAACTAAGTTTGAAACTTAGAACCCTTAAGGTATTTCTAAAATTTTCGATAATTATGCATTTTCTTGTTGTCGCGAGAAACGGTACAGTTATAAATTACGAATACACCCCTATGATCGTTAAATGAATACACATTAACAGACAGTACAGGAAAAGATATCGATACACTTCGTTTCTATTCATAGCATTAGCCGGATGGTACCAGAGGCTTTTTTTTTCCACAAATGTCGAGTCTGCAGGGGGGCCATTTCTGGTCAAGTGGTGAAACATGTGAGCTGAGCTGTCGTCGCGTGCGCGCTCTTACGTAGTGTAGCTCAGTTTACTGTGACCGACTTGCGGCTTTGCTAGGTCGCCCCAGTACAGTCGTGTACACGCTGAGCTGTACTGTTCGCAGTGTGAGCTGAGCTGGCGTCGCGTTTGCGCTCTTGCGTAGTGTAGCTCAGTTTAGCTATGTTACGTAGGGTTTTTATGGCGTATTTAGTTTGACATACCGTCACTGTCTATATTTTGACAGGAGCATCCCAACACTGGTAATGCACAGGGCCAAGTCTGCTACACTCTAGAAGTTTCATCGCTCTGGCATCGGAGCGGAAAACGATATACATTGCTGTTTTACTACGGACAGTGAAATGAGAGTTAGGTACTATATCAGCAATGCACATCGTTTGCCGCTACGATGTCCGAGAGATGCAAGTACCAGCAGTGGCGTGCACTGGCTTTTACGACAAGGTAGGCAGTAATCGCCAACGATTCATATCTATGTATAAGTAACTTGTCTTTACGAAATAAAGGTATCTACGTATCTACTCACCCACAAAACACAGGACCTTCGTCAGCCGTGTCGTGAGTACAGCAAAAAAAGATCTAGCAATAACTCTATTACTAGGTCGGTTAGCCAAAATACTAAGGTAGGCAGTGTCTTTTTGCCTATATGGTGTGCACGCCACTGAGTACCAGAGGGTAGTAAGTTAGGCCCCTGGTTCTACCACGTTCGTATGCATCCCGAATGAGAGAGGTGACATCATATGTCATGTCTTGACACACGAATCTCGCCCGTCGGTGTTACGATAGCTAGACGAAGGCCCGTATGGTTTGCCACTGATAACCAAAGGTTAATTCTAGGGGTGAGGGTGGAAAACGAAATTGAAAGTATCGCTGCATATTTTTATTTTATTTTAAGCACTCGGAATATTACACTGACTTGTTTTTCTTTTTTGGTTTTGTTGACGTAGTAAGCTCAAGGAAACGTTGTAAAAAAAAACTTTTTGCGTGCTATTGGGTCCCGGATGGACCCAAAAATCTTGACAAAAGCTTCCTTACGCTCCAAATACCAGAGCTTGTATTGAAAGTTGAGCGAGTGCGGTGTGAGTGGTGGCATTTGAATTGGTCAATAAATCAAAACTTAAAAATAGCATTTTATTCATAAGTCCGGTAGACATAGCAGAACGGCTACTGTACAGATTTAGATGCCAGATACGCGAGTACTCCCAGTTTAATTACGGCTAAGGATGACCGTGGACTAAAGTCATAATCATCTGACCTTGTCTGCCCTGCTACGATACTTACTTTACTTAAGTCCTATGGTACCCCAACATCAGGGATAATCCCACCACCACCCAAGCCCTACCTGCCTCTCGGCGTACGGGCCATTCTCTGGAGACGTGCGCACCTACTTGCTTTTGCTATGGTACCCCAGTGGTATAAAGGGACTTTACAAGATGGTGCCACGCCGTCCTGTCCTCTGAGACTGCTCTGGCGTCAGACCAGTACAGCCCTCGCGCTCTCTCTGCTACTATAAATACCTACATAATATTTTTCTGTACAAGAAAACAAATGTATTGTATTATATTAAACAAATCCCATGCTCAATTTTCCGGATAAATGTTTTCGACTCGAAATCATAAATAAATTAAAAAAAATAAAACATAATCGAAAAGAATAAATAAATGTTCGCGGATAACTCCGTCGTTTATGAACAATTGTTTTTGTTGAAAAGGAGATATTTCCAAGGTGGTCTCATGATAAGGAAATTAGGATATTATGATGATGGAAACCCGATAAGTCGAGGGGAACTTAAAAAAATATATTGGCTGGCAGCTTAGTACTACTTTTCTTTTTTAACTAAACTTCGACTGAGTCTACCGTATGGCTTGACTAAATGATTAATAAAGATTATGAAAAGTGAAATCGATGACGTTCGTACACACGGTCGGTCGTCGGGGTCGCAGACACCGTAGGACGGATACAGGCCGTCGCGTGTTCGGTTCCCGGTGCCCGGGGCACGGCTTGTATCACCTGTGCCGAAGGGAGCTATTCACGTATCTGCATAATTTGTTATAGTTTCGTCGTTGTGGAGAATGTATGGTACTATTATGCAATAAATATACGGAATACTGAATGTCATGTTTTGTGTTCGATTAGAAGTATTAAAAAAAAATGTGATCTAGGTAGGTTGTACGACCCTTTTTTATTGGTATGATATAGGTACTTACAAACAGTCATAACTTCAATACCAGACGAGGAGGACAAAAAATCTCTTTCATATCCTAATGGCGACGAAATTGTTAAAATACCACAAATTGCAATTTTATCCGCGAATAGCCCGCGTGCGCCGGCGCACGCCCCGCGGCCCAAGCTTTGCGTTTATTGGTCATTGTGTGAATTATTCCTGCGCCTATGTGTTCGG
>SJJU01007334.1:0-12589 GCA_012932125.1 Conopomorpha cramerella
TGAAGTGTATTTTTTTTTAAACTTCTAAAAACATCCCTCAACAAGCATTAAAAAGGCAATCCTCGATCTCCGTGTTATCAAGTCAATATCACAATATTACTTCAACAATCGAAGAATAACTGAAGCCTTGTAGTCGGTTACTTGGACTTTCATACGGGAGTTTGTGGGTTCAAGGCCATACTAAGCGTGTACCAATAGGTCAATGTTTTCAGAGGTTCTGTAAGTACGTGTTGTGAATCGTACGTACCTAATTTGCTCTGCCGGAATATCCCTAATTTGGGATTAGACATTTAGAACATGTCGGAGTGTATTTTTTTCATGTCTCGTCACGATGCTGTTGTGTGATAGTTCCATGGAAACTCGAGTATATGTATAGTAGATTCAAGTAGTAAAGGTTCGAGATCCTGTTGCGAACCATAGATGCCTAATTTGCTTAACAAGTGCCTCTGACTATTCCAATTTGGAATTAGAAGGTGCGTAAGTGTTTTTTTTAATACTATAAATTTGTTAATGACTGAGTTTTTTTTTGTATCAACGTTCTTTCTTAATGGTAAACTTACCAAAACCAAAAAAGAGACACATTTCTATTTCGATTTCAAACAATAAATCTGTATTAGGGGTTAAGGCTTTACACAGGGCTGAAGTTTAAAATGCAATTTGTAGTTTTCGTAATAAAGAACAATTTTATTCCCTGATTTTCAAAGTATAACACCATTACATAATAAGATACTAGATAGTCTACCTAGAAGATTCTAGGTAGACCAGATGGTCTACCTGGTGGTTGAAACTCATATGGATAAAATAAAACAACTCTACTTGAATGATGTTTTACTGACGAAGGAATTGACGATCAAAACCACTTTCCATCAAAACCACCATCGAGCACATATTAGTATTCTAGATCTAATTGCAGAAGGGATAGTTGGGGCAGGAAGCGGGGTCAACGTCTGCGGGGTATTCGGGTGCTCTCGGTGTAGCCAATGGCACTTCGGCGGCTGAATCCAGTGCCGGGGCGGCGGGCTGCATCGCGGGGGCCGCGCTCTCCACTGTTATTTCCGTCTCAGTGACCTTTTCGCTGAGGAATTAAAAGAAATAATCAGTATTTATGACAGATTTCCTAAACCTAACAAGTAGATGCACACGTCTCCAGAGAACGGCTCGTAAGTCGAGAGGCAGGTAGGGTTTGGGTGGTGGTGGGTTTGACAAACCTTTCAGCAGTCAACTTCGAAAAGTTTCATTGTTATACGGTTTAGGGATAGAAAAGGAAGGGTGTTTTATTTTCTTTTGGGAATATTTCGTGTTATTATTTACTTTTTGGAGGTATATATGTATTTCTGTATTGTAATTATTTCTTATAAATATTTAGGGTTCTGTTCCTTTCCATCTTTTCATAGTTATATCCATTTTTACAACATAAATGTGATATCCGAAATTTATAGAAATACTTACTCAGATAGAGGAGCAATGCCGAAGTATGGTCTTTGGTAGGCAAAGAGGCCTGGGTACAGATGTCCGTTGAAGTAAGGGTAGCCGTTGGGGTCAATGTAGCCGTTGAGGTAAGCGGAGCCGCCGGGGTAAACGTAGGGGCTGGGGTTAGAGGAGCCGATGGGGTAAGAGTAGGCGAAAGGGTAGGTAGCTGGGATGTACCGCTGGCCACAGTACGGATAGTTGGGACAGTCTTTCGGGTTGACTCCCGCCGGGTACTCCAAGCACTGCACGCTTCCAGCCAACATTACGGCCAAGATGGTCTAAAACATAAAAAAAAGCTTTTATGTCAAATGTTAATGAATATAACCTTATTAATATAACCGATTTTCCAATTATTTCTGATAAATTTATGTAAGTTACTACTTACTGATGCTTTACATTCTAAGAAACAATATACCTACCAATAGTTATATAATATGTTAATAGACAATAACTGACCTATAAAAATATCTAACTATCCATTTAGATACTTCGATTGAAAAACCGAAATAAGAAGCACTTCACTAATATTAAGTGACAAAAAACATAAAAGAAATAGAACGTCTAAATATTCAACGTCGTACATTTTTAATCTGTTATTTCCGTTCTACATTTTTTTTTATAATTTCAGTGGTGTTATCAATGTGTCAAAATGGACTCCTTATAGAGCGTGGACTATAGAGAAGTATGGTAATACCCATTTGTTCTGTAGAACAAGTATCTCTCTTCCACTTTTACTAGAGAAAGAAAAGCACGAACAAACTATTGTACTGTTGTGTGTTGTGTATGTACTGTTGTTCTGTAACGTCTTGTTCTGAAGACCAAATGGGAATTACCCGAGAAGTGTAGCTATCTACAAAAATATAGACTTATCGTGTAACAGTAAATGTTACATTTTTCGTTGTAATTATTTTTTGTGGTTATTTTAAAAGATATTTTAATGTACTTACGATTTTGAAGAACATTTTTTTTGGTTTGTGATTCTTTGCTTTCCTTGAAGAGTCACCGATTGATAATGTTGTAAGAAGTACTTGTCTCCACTATTTATACTATTCAAAATGGTAGCATTTCGGATCCAAGTTACTCGAAAACAAGTTGGATATTCGTTTTTGCGTGTAATTAATGATTTCATTGTTGGTTTTTAATGTTTATCATTAGTAGAGAAAATCATTATTATACCTAGTCATTATTTTACTTAAATGTAAATGTCGCTTGTTCATGCAAATTTTGAGAAAATATGGATGATAATAAGAAGGCCTGATACGGATTGGACGATGATATATTATCTAATATAATAGATATGTCAGCACCCCAGCTCAAAGTTTTCGTCATAAGAGGCGACCGAGGGAACTCCAGAGAACGGGCAGCAGCGCTCTCTGTGAGTTGAACCACAACACCACCGCGATCGCCAACCCGCCTGCCAAGCGTGGCGATTACTGGCATTTCCCCCCAAATGATCACGAAAATCTGTATTGTGAAATAAAAATCAGTAGGTACTGCTCCAGAACGTAACATAAAAAGGAGGTGTCAAAATGGGCCGCCTATAAAAGGTGAACAACATGCAACAATTTCATTACAACGTGCCAAAAGGAATAGTTTGATTTATAATTTACTATGACCACAACATTTTGTGAAGAAAATATCATGTATTCTATTTGCCGTTACCACACGGCTTTTGGGGAGGTGTCAATTTGTCGGTTTTTTTTTAATATTTGCTATCTCAAACTTTTTGACTAGGTAAGTGAACCGATTTGGATGATCGTTTTTTTTTATTTGAAATCTGGCGCTTCCTGTTTGGTCCCATTTAAAATTGGTTTTATTCCGACAATTGCATCCATGGGAAGACCACAATTCTGTCAAATTTGACCGGTTGAAGTCGGTTCGTTTATGTAGTGCTTTGCCTTACGTGACTATTACAAGGTAATTAAACTGTATTCTATATCTAATAGACGTCGGTCATAGATAATGGAACTCCTTATCTGTACAATGTGCCTAAGGTTGGCCAAGTGGTCTATCAGATTTCATGACATTTCTTATCTTAGTGAAACCACTGTGACAGTCACCTGCGACACTATACCGGAGCGTGTGTAGGAATCGATGTACCATTTTTATCGTGGGGAAATCCATGATGGATACCTCACCGCTACCGGGGACAGCGGCAGGGTTATGTGGGACTCGCACCCACTAAACCCCACGGTGACCACTCCCGCGTTGTTGCCGGGGTCAGCTTAAGCCATTACGTTTAAAGGTGACCCCAGCCGCGGAATGAATGTACCTGCGCAGGCGACCGGAGCATAATCGAAAATCTATTCTTTTTCAGGTAGACCGTACTATCTACCTTTGGGTGTTGCTATCGCAAGAAGTGAAGACTGCACAGATAAACATTGGAAATCGATTCCACAGTGTCTGAAGACAAAAGACTTCAATAACCTCTTCCTACCTGTAATGATATATACGGAGCTGAGACTTGGACACTGACAGCACGATCTGGCCCACAAGCCCAAATTTGCACAGCGTGCTATGGAAAGGCGTCTCATAGATAGCATCGATTTAGCAAGCTGAAGTGGCAGTGGGCCGGCCATATTAGCCGTAGAACCGATGACCGTTGGGGCAAACGAACTCTCGAGTGGAGACCGCGTCTCAGCAAACGGAGTACAGGACGCCCTCAGGCAAGGTGGACTGATGATATGCGCAAGATGGCTGGCAGAAGCTAGATGCGCGAAGCCGAAAACAGGTCACAGTGGCGTTCAACTGGAGAGGTTTGTGTCCAGCAATGGACAAATATGGGCTGATGATGATGAATGAATTAACGAAATCCTTAGGTTATTCCTTACAATCATCCATAACAAGGAACAATTCTTTATTTCATATAATTTTACAATGCTTAGATTAATTGAAATGGCTTCTTACGTCATCTTGTGTCATCTATTTTCAATGAAGAGTTTGACGTATACTCTAATCGATGATTAATTGCTTACCTCTAAAATAGAATAATCTACGAAACCAATGCATTTAAGAATCAACTAGTTATATTACGTCACGAAAGAACTAGCATTTTTTAATATAAATAGTGTTCACAAAGTTTCTTCCATTAATATCAATAGTTTGTCTTCGAAGGACAGTGAGGTCTTAACATACTAAAAATGTTCTTCAAAATCGTAAGTATGGAATTACTATTAAAAAAAATATTGGGACGAATAATAATAAGTAAATCGTCACAATTAATGATATATAATTTACACATATTTAATTTTGCACGACTAGCTACTTAGTGCTCTCCAGAGGACGGGCAGCAGCGCCCTCTGCGAGTTAAACCACAACACCACTGCGATCGCCAACCCACCTGTCAAGCATGGCGATTATTGGCATTTCCACCCATATTATCATGGAAATCATTAAGAGAGGCCCTTGTCCAGGAGTGAAGGTCATGTGACCTATTTAGTAGTAACCCTTATCTCCTACTAGCTAGGTAGTAGTGAAAAGGGTAATAAAAAAGGTAGTGGTCCTTAACAATAGTGGTGTAACCATTCCGAAGATATAACGGGCTTAACTAAGCTTGTCTGTTGCGTATGCGTAAGCTACTATCTTATTGATTAGGGAGTTACATGATTTTTTGTTGCAAATTTTGGTGTACCTACTTATGATACCAACATGACTGTGTGTTCATTTTTAAAATTGTTGTCAATTCTTTTACAGTCCATCTTGGCCGCACTTTTGGTGGGAAGCACACAGTGCTTGGAGTACCCGGCGGGCGTAAATCCAAAGGACTGTCCCAATTACCCATTCTGCGGCATGGGATATGCTCCAACAATCTACCCCTACGCCTATGCTTACCCAAGAGCTCGCGCTTATCCTAACATCTACCCATTCGCCAACGGCTACGATTTCCCCAGCAGCTACGCTTACCCCACTGGGTACATTTTCCCGGGTGTCTTTGACTACGCGACTGCACACAACATGCTCGCCAATGCACCTGCTGCGTCAGAGTAAGTGTTAATTACAATACTTTTGCCCTTATCAATCGCCCTTTTTTTGGTAAAATAGGAATCTACCTAGTAAATTTTGTCAATTCGATGAAAATATCACAACGTTACAATGTTAGTTACCATGCTTCTCCGAAACGAGTTGACCAATTTTTATGAATATCAATCAATCAATTTGCAAAGATGTCAGTTTCTTCCCGGTTCTTCTTGCCAGTAAAATAAATTAATTAGAACCGTGGATGTTTACTTTTGTTTTTAAATTCATATATGACTTTCTTCAAGCTTTGTGTTATACTACTGTATATATGTATGCCTGTTTTTGGGATCGTAAGAGGCGACCGACGGAAATCTTTAGAGGACGGGCAGCAGTGCCCTCTGTGAGTTAAACCACGACACCACTGCGATCACCAATCAGCCTGCCAAGCGTGGCAATTATTGGCATTTCTCCCCAAATGATTATGGAAATCATTGGGCAGTGGACGTCAAGTGGATGATGATGATGATAATATCTGTATACACTAGCACTTATAACGATGAAATAAACACATTACATCCATTTCATCAACTGTCAGTAATTTGGCTTGACATTCGGCTTCTTAGAAAATGTTATATAATGTAATTTTATTTAATATCCCCAAAGATGAATGTTCCAGAATAAGGCATCAGATTCGAAAAGCTTACCAACACTGATTTCCTCTTCCAACATCTCAGACAGAAGGTGACAGAAACAGAAGTGTCAGTGGAGAGCGCCACCGCCACGATGGAGCCCACCGCTCTCGAGCTGGAGCCTGCCACCCCGACGCTACTGCCTGCCGCACCTACGTTGGACTCTGCCGGTGCACCAATGGAGGCTTCCGGAGCCCTCCGCTATCCCGCCGACGTTGACCCCGCATCCTGCCCCAACTATCCCTTCTGCTCTTGAATTTGTCCTCCTCAATAAAAGTTGTTGTGTTTTAGTTATCATTTAATTTAATAGACGGGCTTTTATCATGCAATGACATCTGTCATAACCCCGCGGAGTTACCCGCAGTTTATCTCGTTCTTGTGGAAATTTGGACATAAATTGTACCCTATATATTATGCCGATATCTAAGATATATTACTGTTAGGTTTAACAGAATAGTTTTTTCGTGAATAGTTGTTTTTGTCACTATAAGATAACAAGCGTTTGACCACCATCCTGCCTGATGTTAAGCAGCAATGTGGTCTACGATAGAGCACATTTGTTAATTAGGTACCTATTCACTTGCGACTTTAAGACCTTCAGACTGTACTGCGCAGGAGACACTGTCTCCAGTAACAAACATACATGCGTCAAAACTAGCTATGATATGGAATCAATACTGTTATCCCATTACGAGTACGCGGAGGTAGCTCGAGGAAACCCTTAATATCCGATGTCGCATTTTACGCCGTAATATGACGAGATATAATAATATCTAAGTAATGTGTTATTATTCTTTTCCCGTCACAGACAAGCTTGGAGGCGTAATGACTTTAGGTTGTTTCTTAGAGCTGAATATAGATGTGTATCTTTGCACTATACCTACATATATAATGTATAGTGTATATCAAGTTTCTGCTAAGAGTTGGGAATGTGATACATCCAAGCATTAGATGCTTTCAAGCCAGTCTTTCTTAGGAACACACACTACTTTTCTATTTCCGAGACAACGTCTTTCATACCTTGCCGTTTCGAAGAGAAGTTGTAGAATCTTTAGGTACCGTCTTTAGTGAACTAAATGGGGTACATGTCATATAAAACTTTTAAGCATAAAATAGAAAAAACATTTTATTACAAATATTTGGTCCCATACCATCCCTTTTCAATAAAAATAATATTATTAATATTAAAATCGGACTTTTCTGTAAAAGATATAAAACCCAATAAAGCACGAATTTCACTAAACGATTTCTTCCCTAACGTACGATTCCTTCGTGAATGTACACGATCAATGTCAAACATTCGTAATCAATAGAAGAGTGTCCTTCAATCGTCTACTTCAATCCAGCTGTCAGTCGTGCGAATAGATGCGTTGAGAAAATGTCAAACCGGCTTGTGATTTCCGGGCGAGTTTTCCGCATTCGCATGCAAATAAGGCCGATTTCAACGTTGAATTATTAATAGAATGAAAGAAGGACTTTCCTCATGGTGCCAACGTGACAAATTGTATTTAAATCGTTTATTAACGCAGCGAGAATAATTGGAGGATGTGTTATTTATTTGAAACTAGTAGACTCGACAGACGTTGTCTTATTTTAGTATAAACTCCAGGGTGGCCTGGGTCCAGCAGTGGATGTCATTTTTTTTCCATAAGAACCTTTTCCTGTCATTAATAAGCACAACAAAGAAAGAATTAGCCAAGTCGGTCCACCTGTTCCGGAGTTATGCGGTTACCAACACATTTTGGGAGTCAGTTAGCAAACGTTGTTTTGTCTATATACATTATTAGTAGTGTTTCCCTGCTCTTATACGGATGTATTATACATAAAAACTAAGGACAACATCGTGATGGAACCTGTATATCCAAAAATGGCGATGGGGTCAGCCTATCGCCAGTTGCTTTGTCAAGTTCGGTTTAATGCGCTTGGTATATCATCATCAGCCCATATTTGTCCACTGCTGGACATATCATCATCATCATCAGCCCATACTTGTCCACTGCTGGACATATATGCCTCTCCATTCGCACGCCACTGTGATCTGTTTTCGGCCTCTCGCATCCAGCTTCTGCCAGCCATCTTGCGTATATCATCAGCCCACCTTACCTGAGGGCGTCCTACACTCCGTTTGCCGAGACGCGACCTCCACGCGAGAACTCGTTTGTCCCAACGGTCATCGGTTCTACGGATAATACGCTTGGTATGCCGTCGGAATTTTCTAAACAAGCGCCTCTGCCTACTCCGCATTGCGATTAAAACACGTGAACTGTATTTTTCTACCCCAGCCCAACTCTAGAGAGTAAGGACGTCTCTAGACGGGTAGCAACGTTCTCTGTGAGTTAAAACACAACCACTGCGATTATCAACCCGTCAGCCAAGCGTGGTGATTATTATATACATCTAAATGTTCATGGAATTAGGGGAGGCCCTCGTCGTTGATGATGTTTTTTTTTAGAATTATAAAGGTAAAGCACCTATTGTCTGATAAGTTTGTTTTGGCGTGTCAATAATTTTACAACCAACTTAAACTTGCCTCCTGCTGTTTCTCCCTATATTTTATGCTTAGATCTTTAAAAGTAAGCAACAGATTTTGATGCGGTTTTCTTTAATAGATAGAGTGGTTTAGTGAGGAAGGTTGTGGGTCAACCTGGCAGGTAAAACGTTTTTTTAAATATGGAATTAAATAATACCACTATTATTGCATAAAGAAGTATTAACGTAAACAAAAAAAAAAGACATAAAAAGGCAAACCTGCAACAATTTCATACGATCGACACTTAAGAAAATTGTTATGAGTTTACGCGTAGGCGCTTTTTAAAGGAAAATGATCAATCACCGGACAACAGGCAAAAAATCGGTTCGTTTCCACATCAATCATACTAGCCGTCTTTTTTTAAACATTCGTCTACTTGACATTTACTTTCGCTCTCATTTTATCACTTAGGTCTAGCGAGCAGTTGAACAATAACGCGACATACGTGCTGTGATTGGCTGCTGTGTCACTCTCAGTGCGATGTCGCTGGACTTAACGACTCGCAGAACGTTATTATAAAAAAAAAGTCTATAATAAAATTTTATTCATCTTCACAAAATTACAGTTTGGTCTCAACGAGTGCCAGAATTCCCATTTGAGCTAAAACAATGCTCGTAATTGGAAATCCTCCTCTTCACAATAGGTAATACATAATAAGACAGACACTAATAGGTGCGATGAGCATATTATAATCTTGTTTTGTCGTTTTTTTCTAGAAGCGCTTTTGATAGGAAGGCTGGTACCGTATGTGGAGTGGGCAGCCTGCAGATGGGGAAATATCAACCAAAGTCCGAATACTGGGTCGAATTATAATTTAGCTTTTGGTTTTTTTTTTATTTATTTAGGACAACCAACAAGTCACAGAGGAAAAATAATACAGAAACTTAACAAACAAAAACATGGGCGAGCGTTGACTTAATTACAGGTTGCCACAGCATTTTTATAAATTAAATGCGTAATGCATGAAAAATTTCAACTCAATCGGTAACCGGGACATGGGTCAAATTTTACTTGCAAGAATTGATTACTAGCAAACAAACAGAACCCGGACAGGTAAAACTAAACAAAAGCTTGTAAAAAGTATAAATATCACCATTTTAATCCCAAAAAGAGGCAGACAGAGATTCAAGAACAATAAAAAAGACTGGATTGACAAAATTAAGTAGAGGTACATACTGATAGGACTACTTTTATTCCCGTGAGAATTGTTAAACATTATTTTCATGGTTTTTTAAACAAAAGAAAATGGCGGCATGACCGAACCATAAATAATAATACGAGTAGATCTACTGCGTCTAAAACGACTCCAAGTAATCGTCTTCGAAACGTTGTTGAACTCTTCTATATGAACAACTTTTACTGTGGGGACAATGCAGGAAAACGTATGAAATTGGCTATTTTGCATGAAGATGAACATTGTTTTTTAACCCTTAGGCCGGCCGCATATATTCGGAATTTTCCATACGGAATACAACAATTCAAGTAAAAACGTCTGTTAAACTCAAGTTCACAACAACAACAACCGTTGGAAGCTTCATTTTATACTTGAATCGCCACATTCCGTACGGAAAATTCCGTATGTATGTGCCCGGCCTTAGCAGGCAATGTTAGGTCTTTTCTGATGGATTTTGGACTCAATGACGTCTAATTACCGACTCCGTTACACAAACCCGGGCGAAGTTTATCATAAAATCTAGCTTTTAAGTCCAATGTGAAATCATTGTTTAATGTTTAAATAAGTATGTATGTGTCCTGTAGTGTTACATACCTTATGTGATTATTCTCTAATAACTTCTGTGAAATCTTTAGATAATTCCAATGAAAACATTCAATAAGGTTCAAAGTGTGTTAGTCAAGTAGGAATTTACCAACAGAAGTTTGATTAAGGGTTAAATTAAAAATTTTAACTATCGGTAATACCAATGAGAGGTTTTCTGGTAGCTTCAAATATGTCAAAAGTAGTTCCAAAACATCTCACAGATGACGCTACTCAGACATGATCTGAAAGAGAAACTCATTTTAGAATTGTCAACAAAAAATAAAAATATGAAATGACAACCCTGTCTAGGTAGTGCCATCTATTGACATTTCTTAGAACTGTAATAAGCCCCCTGTCAGAAAACCTGCCATTACGACACGGATAAAGATGTTTTTTGTTCGACGTTTAGACACATACAGTTTAAGCAGACATTGGACGATACGTTTTGATCTCAGTTTTACCACAGTCATGATTGTGATTGACGGATTTCCTATCGTCTAATATAGTGAATGATGTTTGAATTAGTACTAGTAGTATTCCATAAATCATGACTGATGGAATTGAATGACGCTTGCATGAGCGTCTAATGTCTGCCTTAGACACACAAGTACCGTGGTCACGAGATTAAAAAAAAATCTTTTTCATTTTCCCAATTTTGTAAACACGCAGTATATTGATCTCAAAACGTTTTATTCTTTTTTTAAACTTAACATGAATACAAAATATTTTCATATTTTTCCTGCCCCTTTCTACTTCACGTTGGTTTTCGAAGAAGGAAAACAAAACGAGACTCGTGCACTGCATACTAACGTATGGAGAATTGCGTAGTTATATTTCAAGGGAAAACGACAGTATTATGCTTATTCCTATTTTCGGTTTTATTCCTTGTCACATGATTCATGTTTATTTATTATTGATTTGTTCACAAAATCAAAGAGGTGTTGCAGAGTATTATTTTTTTTGCTTTATTTTTGTAGAAGGAAGTCCTTATGGATTATATTTGGTTTGTTTTTTAATATAACTCCTTTGCAGAGACAGATGCGTGCGTATGCGCGGAAATATTCCTAGTTGATTTGAATCTTAAAATTGTATCTAAATATTTAAAATTGAATTATTGCTGTTCGTTAGTCTCGCCAAAACTCGAGAACGGCTAGACCGATTTGGCTAATTTTGGTCTTGAATTATTCGTGGCAGTCCAGGGAAGATTTAAAAGGTGTATTTCTTCCAATACACGAGGAACTGAGAAATGTTTGCTAGTATTATATAAGGTAGAAGTACACAATGATATTCTGATAAAGTTTATTCTATAAGCTAATTTATACATTTTAAAATAATAATTAATTCACTGTACAACAAATAGAATCTCAAGATACACACCAATAATAAAATTTAGTACAATATTATGAACTCGGTAATATTTTTAGCTCGACCGTGAAAAGCGTAGAGCCGCGTGCGACCAAAATTATTTCCCGTGTCGAAAACCTTCTGAGGAACAGGTTTGTAGAGGTTGCTGAAAAGATGTATCGTCAAATAAATCATGTCCTAAGTAAATAGTTGTTACAATATGTCAACATGGCGTCTCGGAACAAGTGGAAAAAAAAAACGTTCGAGGTGGAAATATTTCCTGGCATTCTCGGGAAAGGAGGCTGGCTATAGATGACATTCATGAAGCCAGATTTATTTCCCCCTAGACCTAACTTAAGGATTGAACAATGCCTATTTTTTTTAAAGAAACGCGCTCTGACATGATATTAAAAGTTTAAAACGGGTAAACAACAAAGGTAAGCTTAATGCTTATCTTTGTAATCTTCGCGCTATAATATCCGTTTTAAACTTTTAATATTATATGCCTATGTCAATATCTAAGGGTACTATATACACGTGCTAGTCAGTGGTATGCTTTTAGCGGTACCAGAAATGTTACGGCAAACATTATAAAACTCGTAAACATATTAGAAACATATTGTGATAGCAACATTTAGCTGCCACTCCATTCGCTAATAAATATCTATTACAATAGCATTTTAATTATTACAAATATAATGTACGTATAATATACACACATCAAAAGTGTCTTGGGATTAAGAACATTTTAGAAGATTGCAATCAAGAATATATTTTACAAAAACTGAATTCATTCATAATTTATTCAAAATGTGATGAATAAGTATTTGATACAGGCAT
>SJJU01007335.1:0-22946 GCA_012932125.1 Conopomorpha cramerella
GACTCTCAGTGTCCTATTTTAAGCACAAATAACAAAAACTACAGAAAATTCATTAGAACATGTTGTTAACCGATGCATCATCATTACATATAGACCTCTCCATGCCGCCACTCGTGGTTTTGTTTTCGGCTTCTCGCATCCAGCTTCCAGCCATCTTGTACATAACATTAGTCCACCTTGCCTGAGGGCGTCCTAATCTCCACTCGAGAACTCGTTTACTCATTGGTACCACGGCCAATATGGCCGGCCCACTACCATTAACCAATTGCTGAACCTTAAAAAGTGTGATAGTGGAACAGGCAAAAGATGTGTGCCACGATCGTCACAGAAGCAAAAATAACTTTTTTCTGTGTATCAGGTATGACTTTACTAATTTTCACTACATGTTTGATACCAAAAGTGACAAATAACAAAAGTAATTTCTTGCTAGTCAAGAAATTCAATTCGTTAAAACTTTGTATCGTACTTCATGAAACTTCTTAGAAACTTACTGACACATGGAAACTAGGAAACTTGGTAACTTACTAAGTAAATAGACAATTGTATTGGAACAATGCGAATAAGAAGAAGAAACTGTAGTAAAGTTGAGTTAGTGTTGACACTTTGTAAATAGCACAAGGAGAATTTCCTATTAAATTAAAATTAAGGTCTGACTGACGTAAGTGGTGACGCCCTATAAAACAATGGAGTCTGTACATTTGTTTGTGTGTGCGCTGTTTTATTGGAGCAACAGTAAAGGTGCGCTGGATCCATAAATCGCAATTCTGTAATTATGTTCACTGTGCTAAGAAAACGTAAGGATCCCGTCCACCAATCGCAGGTGAGATTGCTGTACAGTGATTGGTCACCATCTTCATCATCAGACGAACTTTCCGTAATATGAATTCGTGTCTAATTGAAATCTAATATGATGGAAAATCTATAAGATATTACGAGCTTTGTAGGTAATCTTATTCTATACTACGTAATTATGTCACAAAAAAAAACCTCAATCATATATATTTAACTTTTACCATCAGCCACATGACGTCCACTGTTGGACGAGGGCTTCCCGAAATCATTTCCATGACAATTTTGGGGGAAATACCAATAATCCTCACGCTTGGCAGGCGGATTGGCGATCTCAGTTGTGTTGTGTGCCTCTGCCTACCCCGCTTTGGGATTAAAAGGCGTGAAATGTATTATTATTATCTTTAGTTAGGGTGTAAGTAAACCACTGGATCAGCGTCATGGGAGTGGGTGTGGTCCAAACCTGTTGATGTGGTAGCAAACTGCATCCGATCGGTTTTGCAACTGATATCTATGGAAGGAAAGGAAGCCTATGTAGGAATTATTATGAAGATGAAGTATTTCATAAATAAAACATAAAACCGTCCACAGATATTCTACATACCACTAGCGCTGGCGATACCACCAGCTCAGTTCGTGATGCACCACCAGTTCAGCTATCTCTACATGTTCTGGATTCATACGGAGTCCATCAAGACCCTGGGTCCGTTGGAGTACGTGCTGAACACGCCCAGCCATCACCGAGTGCATCACGGTAAGAATATTTTCATACTAGAGAGTATTTTAATGAATACAATTTTCTTTAATTTAGTTTGCTATTTTATCAAAAGATGACGCCACAGTGTTCTGTGTTGATCATCAATCAATCAAACCCTCTTTGGCCGAAACTTCTTGCAACAACTTCAATCAATATTGAAATAAATGTCACAACGTTTTTTAGCTGTAAGCTTCTAATTGACAACCGACACAGACACTAGAAGTGACCTCTTTGTCATAGATGACAATGAGTTTAAATAAACCTCATTGTTGGGATTAAAATAAATAAACATTTATGAAATTCATTCATCATTTTATTAATATTAATCAAGATGTATAAAATAAATGCAACTCTTACTTGTGATGTGGGCTCATCTATACAATCCAAAGGCTTAGGCTTTGTTCGGACTATTTAGTAGATAGTTTGTGTAAACCTTGCACAAAATCGAAAGAGCGGCTTTTTTATTCTTTCACTTTATACGTAGCCTTAGCTCCGCTCCGTATAAAATGATACATTGCAGTATACTTATTTTTAACGGATGTCATATAGTTTGAAAACGAAAGAACTGTTAATGAATGAATGAATGAACAAAGAAGTTATTCACCCTGATTAATGAAACGTGATAAAGCGTCCGCTTAGTTACAAGATATTATCTTCCATTGTTTCCTTTTGGTATTTTACTCTATGTAAGCTAGGCTTATTATTAATGTGAATTTTTCTATTTCGGTATAATTCAATAGGTACGACGATTTCTCTAAGGCCGTTCACATCTAGACGTCCACCGGGATCAATCGATAACATCCAATCCTCTAAAGGATAATACCGTCGACTAAAGGATAATATTAAAAGATGAGTTTACTGTGAAAGGAAATGATCCCTTACACGATCGAAGGTAGAGATGGATCCTATCTCTCACTACTCTGGGAGAGAGCTATAATGTATTGTATGTATTGTATTTAAACAAATACAAAATATGGGGAAAATCCTGGTACGAATCCAGGGTCCACGTAGGTCATCGCCATAATCATGAAATGGTCACATACCTACATTAATTTAGTGGTCAAATTGACCCATAATGAATAAAACATGCTTTCTTTTACAATTAAGCTTTAGATCATCATCATCAGCCACACGAAGTCCACTGCCGGACTTAGGGCCTACCACAATGATTTACACGATAATTTGGATGGGAAACACCAATAAACGCCACGCTTGGCAGGCTGGTTGGCCATCGCAGTGGTGTTGTGGTTTAATTCACAGAGAGTGCTGCTGCCCGTCCTCGGTCGCCTCTTACAGCGCCCAGTAGTGCAATTCTCGTATTTTTGCTCGATCACGATTACGTTTTGGTTTAGCTTACGCTCGAGTTTAGTCGAGTACAAAAATTACCAGAATACCGTTAGTTTGAGAAGAGTAATTTTAGTTTGTTTGTTTACGAGAATACGCTTTGACGATTCCGAACCGTTTGACGTACTATTGAAATTCGATAGTAACACGAGAACGATAGTAACAAGAGAGTTTGGACTAAGTTGAGACGTTTTTAGTATCGACGAAAATACGAGAATTGCACTACAGGACGGGAAAAGTTGGGTTGGGGCGGTGACACACGTATTCTACTCACCATCACCGCATGGCTAGCCTTTGATCCCCATTCTGTATAATAAGGTTCTTGGTTTGTGTTTTTCATCAGGAAGTAACAAGTACTGTTTGGACGTGAACTACGGCGGTGTTCTCATCATCTGGGATCGCATCTTCGGCACCTTCAGACCTGAATCCGACAAGATCGACATAGTGTATGGTCTCATATTCCAGGAGCCGTCGTTCAACCCTCTTCATTTACAGGTGAGATATAGTTATTTTAACTTTTTTTTTTTTTTGCACTTTATTGCAGCAAAAAAATTGTCACACTATATGGTTTACTTTGAGTGTGTGTCTATTATTTACTAGTAAGGAAAATCTATACAGAGTGTAAAAAGACCCCGAGCAATGGTCTTAGAAATGTTGTTGGGCTCGTCAATATCGTATGAATAACTTTTACTATGACGACAATGCGGGGAAACGCAAAGAAATCATTTAAATTTAATTATAGTAAAAGTTGTTCACATTGACGAGCCCAACAACATTTCTAAGACCATTGCTCGGGATAATAGACACACACTCCCGCCGCACTACTACTTCTATAGATTAAAGTACTTTGTAGCGCTATAAAATGTTTCTTAATCAAATGACACATCGCGTCCGTAACCACTGTGAAAGAATGTGACTAATAAAAAGTATTATCTTTGTCACAGCTTGGTTGAGATAGCAAAATTTTAAAGACTCCTTTTTATATCGTAAGGATTTTTTACGGCCGCTGGCGGGGACACGACGGAATCCAGTAAAACTTCATGGTGACCACTCGCACGCTATTGTCGAAACAGCGTGAGCCAGACGCGCCTACCCCTCACCCCACATTCTTGATTCGATATAATTATATAATTTAATAATGAATCGCGCACAGATATTATATTGTTCACTGGGTCTATAGGCGCGAATATAATCAAATATAGTTTCGATATAATTATGTCCTATTTCGTGAATAATTAAAGACGCTACCCAAAGATGCTATTCAACGTGGTTTCCTGTAATTAAAGACTAGATTCCGCAAGCTTTTCATAACTACCCTCTTCCGGGATCTTACAGATGAGAAGATTACAAACCGATGAATTTTACAAAACCAACAAAGTTATATTTCTGGAACGTTAAGACAACTTTCTACGTCATATCTAAAAATAAAACGAGCCAAAGGATTTACACGCCATTGTATTTATATCGTAGGCTATTTGGTAAAAGGTTGTGTTATTCCCACGGAGACCTACAAAAGTCACACTGTCATAAGAAAGAAATTATGAATTCTGAGTGTGGAAGGTACTTCCAGACACTTGCTGTGTGTAATCAGGAATTTAATATGGATAGTAATATTATTGATATAAATTCGTACTATTATTATGGTAAATGTCACTAAAATAGAACCTAGTATCCCTAGGAAGGAATTCAAAGGGTTATTTTTTGGTTTTATGTCTGCTTAAGTTTTGTAGATATTATATACTAGTACCTGGACGACCGAGCTTCGCTCGACTCCGAAATTATGATTAACGTCAGTGATTAATTAGGCGATTCTTCAGATATTGTACTTGAACATATTTCGAATGAAAAATAAATTTAATAATTAGCCTATTAGACTATTAGTTTAGATGTAGAAGGGTATTCGATAGATAAGCGGTCGTAAATTAGTTACTACCCTCCTTCCTTTTTCATCGGCATGTTAAAACAGTTTTACCGATCAGCTAGTAATGTTAGATAAATGCTTTAGTTATTGGTACTAAAAGCAACATTTATTAGTAATTGTGTTTATCGGAAAATATATCTTATGTCTTTTACTGAGAATTCATGGGGCAATTACTTTAGAGCGATAACTGTACCAATCTTATTAGTTAAAAAATAAAAAGAGAAATAAGATAAATTCTGTACTTATTGTTACTTTAGGTGCGAGAAAAAAATCTTGTTTGTTTCATTTAGAATTCATGGGATTAATTAGTCGAGTCCGGTCAATAACAGAACCATTGTAACCAATGTAATAGTAAAGTAAAGTAAAAAATATTATAGTAAATAATTAAAAGACTAACTTATACATACCAAAATATGTGGCGAAAGGCTCATAATCTATCGTGGCTTTGGGTGAAATACGCTTGTTGAACCGTGGGCATATGCTTAATAAGTGTTCCTGACTACGCCGCGTTGGAAAAAAGGCGTAAAGTGTATTTATTAATTTTAGTCGATTTAAAAAAGGGGGTTGTCTATTCGATCGTAGGTACATTATGCTTTTTTTATTTTATGTTTGTTCGCAGAATTTCGTCGTTTATGAATCGATTTTGATGATGATTTTATGTTGGAAAGAAGACATATCAAAAGTGCATTTATGATAAGAAAATCAAGGCTTAGTGGGAAATCGTGGGGAACTTTCAACAATTTTAGGGGCTACGAGTACCTTCTGATAAAAAGTCGGTTCTCTTTTCTTCTTTTAAGTAATTAACTAAGGTGCGTTTGTATTCCCAGTTCTTCTACAATGCCTACGTACTGGAGAAGTCCCGGCAGTTCTCCGCGTGGTCTGACAGGATGAAGGCTATATTCTGGGGCCCCAGTTGGGAGCCGGGGACGCCTCGACTCGGAGATGAACACTTGAAAGTCAATGTAAGTACCATTTGTACCTTGCAGTGGCGTGAACACCATATTGGCAAAAAGACACTGCCTACCTTAGTATTTTGGCTACCCGACCTAATAATAGAGTTATTGCTAGATCTTTTTTTGTTGTACTCACGACCTAGGCTAACAAAGGTCTTGTGTTTTGTGAGTGAGTAGATATGTAGGTACCTATATTTAGTAAAGACAAGTTACCTATACATAGGTGTTATCCTTGGGAATTACTGCCTACCTTGTCGTTAAAGCCAGTGCACGCCACTGATACTTTGAATGATCTATGGGTTTGCGTCGCAATGTTACGTTTAACTTTTGTATATGAAAGCAACAAGCAGCAAAATACTTTGGACTCGAGCGTTTTATAAACGCGCGTTTCAGGAACCCGCCTCATCGGTGTCATAGACGCTGTTTGTAGCGTTTGAATTGATGATAAAATATTTTCTGAATCCGCGTTCACGGGCATAATCCGCGAGTCGTTTGCGCGTTTAGAATACGCCGTGTGCTATGGGCTTGTTACAACTAAGCGCAGTGTATATACCTTCTCAATTCTTTCTTGGAGCGCTTTGTCGAAACACTTGTTGCAACTGTGTCGAAACGTCGAGTAGGCAACACAAAGGCAAGGTCCGAGCTTATATTTATTTAATTCCGATATACCCGGATAAAAACTTAAACAAGCTTGCAAGTCCATTTATCCGACAACTAGTCGCCACAGTAGATTATGATCTTAGGGTGGATTTGTCTAAGTCGACAGTGAAATTCAAGAATTTCGTTTGGAGTCTGACATCCCTAATCCTTTCGTTGACAGCGAACCAGACAGACTGGAAGTTTTATTGTTTTTGACGGCTGTAGCAGTTCACTGACAGTGAAAGGATTTAAGGAGAATTTGTCTAAATCAAAACAAAGATTTACTTCAACGAAAATTCGTTTGATAATGTCTTGAAAGCGGTATTTTGTATTAAACATTTTCAAAGTTGTTGTGTTTAAGTACATCAACCTGAAACGATCATTGGATTTGAGCGATACTAATCGCGGGCACCCTTTGATGGGTGGCCGCAAATCAAATACTTTCGAGCGTTTCCGCACCTCATGTTTGGTATTGCATTTCTAAAAAGTTATTTGGTATTACCAATTTAACATTTGTCAGAGATGACTTACTTTGAAACAATTCGACACGTGTGTGCTAAATCAATATTTATGAATATTATTAAAATACAATATACCGAAAAGGGGAAGAACACGTTGAAGTTACTCTGGAAATACTAAGCGTATAATGAGGCATTTTATCATATTATGTCAAATTATACCAATAAAGAATACATCAGTATAAAAAGTAGGCTAAATCGGAAATATAACATAATCTAAGTACATATACAAACTACAGGCCTTCTGTCAAACGGAAATTAACAAACCCTCAAACAACATTAACAAAGTACGAAAGTACGAAAGAACTTCAGGGAAATATCACCGACTTGGGAGAGTTCGCTAGTTACTAGCGTTATTTGATCTGTATTTTCCTGCTATGCCTCGAAACTTACATGTGTATGTTATTTATTACAATGTGATCTTGTTGCGAGTAATAGGAATAGGTGACATTTATGGTTTCAAGAAATATGTTAGCGTGTACTGTTGTATCCGTTTTCCCGAGATCTATGAAGCTTTCGTCATTCTCTTTCGAATGTAATTAGGGAATTAATAAATTAAACTCGCATATTACTACCCGGTAGAAAAGCGCGCCAAGAAAAAAATGAGAAGAATTAACGCGCTGCGATTTGTTGAAACAAGTGCAAGCGAGATATCAGCCAATCATAGCTCGAATTTGTTCTACAATATGTCGTGTATTTCTGGAAGCCTAGTCTTTGGTATGTGTGAACCTCATGACGGTAATAGGCCACGTTAAATACGATTGGTGTACCATGGATATTTGTCTATCAAGTGCCTTTACCTATGTCATTTTAGAACAAATATACGTTCATATTTATTTTATTAATTATTCCGTTGAATGGAACAGGTGGAGTCACGTGAAAAGTATGAAGTGGAGCTGCCCATTTGGAACAAGCTGTACCTGAGCTTACATCACGGAGTTGTGCTCTATGGTTTCTTCGAGCTAGCGTCCAGACACATGGTGAGTTACGTAGCTATTCCTTCATACTTTGGATAAGTATCCACACGTGAATAAAATAAAAAACAACATTTTGTAATTTTCGCCTGTTTTGTATGTTCATTAGCTTATAACGTTGGACTTGGTAGGTTGGTTTTGATGATTTTTTTTTTATTTGAAAGCTGGTGCTTCCCGTATAGTCCCATTTTTATTTTGGTCCAGTACTGACTGGCATTCATGAAAAAACCACGAGCTATTTTACTGGTTGAAATTGGTTATTTTTTCTGCCAAGTAAAACCAAGCTTAAAGAGAAGGAAGAAGAAGAAATAGGCACACAAGTGGTTTCATTGTTGTAAATGTCCTTTGAATTCCTCGAAGCATCAATTTGTACTTAAACATGTATTTAATCTATTATTTTTACCAGCCAATTATTTACCTGGGGTCTTTTATATACATTCAAGAGGCTTACCTTGCACGAAGCGTAAGACAAGACAAACAAAGTGGTTTTAGAGTTCTGTAGTCAAAACTAATAAAAGTGGTAACAATATATTCTAAACGATTTCAGAAAAAGAGTCTTTCTCAATTCGACCATATACGTTTGTTTTTTTTTTGTTTGTTCGGGGATAACTCCATGGTAACAGAAACGATTTTTTTAAAGAAATACTACCTTGGAAATATCCAAGTTGGTCCCATGATAAGGAAATCAGTATGTGTTGATGGCAAACCCGACAAATAGAGGGGAACTTGAAATAAAATGTATGGGCGGGCGGCTAGTACAGGTTGAAGTCAGTTCTTTTTTTTTAAATATTTTTGTTTTTTTAGACCCATTTGATTCTACTGTTATGTAATTGAAAGCAGTATATTCTGAATGTCCTTAAGTCAAGAATTAAAAGGTACCTAATAAGCTCGTTATCGTAGACTATACCGCTGCTTGACACCAGACAGGACGGTAGTCATACTTTGACTTGTTCAAATGAGTACTCGTGGTTTTCTTTTAAAAATATAAAAAAGAGCGTGTCCGAAGACTCGTATTAAAGTAACAACCCAAAACTAATGTAGTTGTATTCGTATATACGTATTTTATGTATTTGAAATTGAGTTTTCTCGAAAATTTCCTTATAAATAACCAATCCAACTATAAAAACCAAAAAATATAATTATATAGATATTGAATTCTATAACGGTTATTTTTAAGCCAGAGTTTCAGACTGTCAGTATTTGTGATACAAGGGAACTTGCAGTATTGCGCCGCTAACTTGCTGTGTTCTACGGAACCTTTTACTACGCGAGTATTTACCTACGCTCTTGACCGGTTATTTTTTTTTTCAACATGTAGACTTTTTGTGACAACCTTATTTTCACACGTGCCTGAATTATTGGAGCAGATAATTATGTTGCCAGGCGCGGTGAAAAAATATGTTCTACAAACCCTACAAACATCAACTTGCATACCACCAGCCCTTCCTACTTTGAGACACAGAAAGCTCAATATTGTACTCGAGGCTTTAAATACTAAGAATGGCTAGATGCATCACGTAGATAGAAATTGATAGGTTTTTCCATCACCTTAAAGGCGATAGACCCAGGCTCTATCACGTTAGGTGGTATAAGCTAGTTAATCAAGTGGACATTTAGCATAGCATTCATCATCCACCACATAACGTCCACTGCTGACGAGGGCCTCCCAATGATTTCCGTCATTTGGGGCGAAATGCCAATAACCGCCACGCTTGGCAATCGCAGTGGTGTTGTGGTTAAACTCACAGAGAGTGCTGCTGCCCGTTCTCTGGAGAGCTCCCTCGGTCGCCTTATACGACCTCCATGACGGGAAACGTTGGTCTAGGATGTATTTCTATTCGCCCTCACCACAGGTCTAAATACCGCGTTAAGAATACTAATACACATGCTTGTTGAAAAAAAAAGCATGCCACTATGTATATGATACGGGGCGTTTCCGCAACTCGACGTCCAAAGCGCGTACCTATTTGGGTGGCGCTACTCCAACCACCCCAGCTGCTCGAGGAACCGCAACAAAACCACAACTATGTCACCCAGTAGAATGTCTATCAGAACCTTACGAATGAGAAGTGTGTATTTCTTTCATACATTGTTTACACACAGTTACGCAGAAATTAAGAGGAACAACACCAATATACTTAATACTAGTAGTACCGATAGTACTTTTTTGTCTACAGTCTACATATTTTTTAGATTTTTTTCATTTTGATAAAAAGTAATAGGAGCAATATTTCTGTATTATTACTTTTTCCCCGAGATGTGTAGTTTCTTATATAATGCTGTTAATACCTATGTATTAGTACCTTTAGTATTTTTTTTATACAATAAATGACCTAACGTCGACGGCTAGAGTCTAGACAGGCACTCAAAATAGAACTACAAACGTTTACTTACCTATATAGCAAACATCGAAAGTTAGTGCCCTTCGAGAACTTCTAGTCCTTCAATTACCGAATCTTAGCTCTAAGTATGTAGGTACAGTTGTGAAAATGACGTTTAGATGATCGAGTTTCTCACAAATTTCTTTTAGGGATCGTGTAAGGGAGGTGCTCTACGTAGCTCTTTATTTATTGACATATTGTACCACTACTTTAGCAAAATAAGCCAACATTTGGTACAGTCAAAAGGCCTTGATATACTTTTTTTTAATACGTATTTTTTCGATTGTATAAAAATTGTTTATTAATCTGCAAGCACGGGTTTTGACTTTAAAGTGAGCCACTTCAGAAGATTAACAATGAATAAAATTATAATGTCTTCTGTGTAACTGGTGAAACATATACACATTAACCCCCTTACCAATAAACGCGCTGTCACTTATACAACGGTTATTACAGGTCTACTTGAACTGCTTATTCCGTATTTGACATACAACTGACAAGTTAAGTTTAGCTTTGTGTATCTTCTAAATAGCAATTCCGCCATTATTGGTAAGGCCCTAACAGTCATGAAACGGATAAAAAGAAATAATATATTTTACACTAAGCCCATTTACAAATGCTTCCTGCGTATTTATCCAAAAAAACCATAGGAATGGAATGCGAAAGCGGTTTATTTCCCGCAGTAAAACAGAGAGATAAAGATGATCGATCTCCTCTTTCCGAAAAGTTTTCGCCCAGTTATGAACGCTGGTAAAACAAAATATTAATGAAATTGACTGTACAATATTAATTGGCATTCATGTATCAGCAGGTAGCCGGTTAGCGAACAAACCACAAACGTTTGCATAATCCTGAACAAATATCAGTCGATAATGTTAAAATGGAGATACATCATAAATTTCACAGCCGCAGCAGTTCATGAGCAAAATAAACAACACATTGTTAACCAACATTGTGTCAATAAGGTCGAGTTTCCATTGCTGTAAAGTTTCAAACAATTAGCGTTGAAAGGTATCATATTGAATTCGAAATTTGGAATGAATTAGTATAGTTTGGAATGATTAGGTTACCGCATTTCTACGAAAAAACAACTCAATAGATTTTTATTAAAATATGTAGTATTGTCGATACGTACTGGTACCAACCAAAATAGTAATTACTTAGGCTTTATTATTAATATATTCCAATGACATTTAAGATACTTTTGATAATATACGTTCGTACGTTGGTTCGTAGTTTGGGGTCCGTGTCCGATCCGTGATCGTTTAAATATACTTCACGCGTTTTAATCTCAAAGCATGGTAGGCAGAGGCACTTGTTAAAGCAAATGCCCACGGTTCACCAAGCGTATTTAACCCAACGTGACAGTGGGTTAGCCCATCGCCGTTATTCACACACCTTGTGGAGTTCGGGTTTCATCACGATGTTATCCTTCACCGTACGAGCGTTGAAATTACAAAATATTAACAAGGTACACAATTAATTCCGCCATGCTGAAGAACAGTTTGTTGGTAGGAAGAAATAGTTGGCGAGTGCAAAGTCTCTGGATATTAATATTATTAAAACACAGTTCTTGTGATACTTCAAATACTACATATTTATCCAGTAACCTCTCAATTGACTGTACTGTAGTCCGGAGCCATAAATCTAATAGAGTACGAGTTTGCATGATGTTAGTCGTAAATCTGGGAAGGGACGGCGCTCACGATTTCCTGGGACCATTTCTGAATCGACATGACGATAAAATCGAGGTGCCTTTAAACCGGATGGTGTAATCTGCTACGTTCAGCATTACCTCAATGGAGGCACGTGCCGTGCATTGCTGCCACATATGTTTCAGTAATGTTGGTACCATTTCATCAAGCAGCAATGGTATTTGTTACAATGTTGGATTTAGCATTATAAGGCGTAGTTGGATATAGTAGTAAATATAGGATGCTTCGGAAAAACAGCTCGTGATCCATGCGGCTGAAAGGTGTGGTTGACATAATACCTATTTAAAGACTAAAAACTTTTGTTTTAATATGTTTATAAATTATTCTAATTTAGATATTAAATTAAGTTTTTGGGATACGTCTATTCGCATTATTCTTACCGTGTGTTACCACCAGCGAAATATTCAGAAGAAAACATGTTTGACATGGGCCTAGTGATCTGGTCATTTGTACGTGAAATACGACATAACCAGCGTACATGGATGTGTCAAACAAGTTTTCTTGTCAATGTTTGGCCGGTGGAAACGTAGGGTTAGAATTAAAAAATTATAGGAGTCAATTGTGAAAATCGAACTACTTGGATATTCCGCGTGCAAATTTTTTTTCTAAACAGAAATTGTTAAATTAGCCCAGCTGAAAACTCACAGGTGTTGATAGACGATATTGTATATAATGTACGTATATTAATTGATATATTTCTTCCTCAGGCACTAACACCAGTATCTGTTCTGGTATACGTCAGCTACATCATAGCGTCTCTGTCAATAATCGGCATGCTCTTCGATGGAAACCCATCAGCGTCAATCCTGGAAGTCGTCAGGTGTTCAGTGCTGGCGTTCATGTCCAGAACTTTGACCGCCACGAATCCAGGTCTTGCGACGGCGTTGCAGGTCTTCTACGTGATATCAGCCATGATCTGGGGACTGTACACGCTGAAATTGTTCGAAGTGAGAAAGAAAGAGAAGAGCGGGTGAGAAAGATAGATAGATACGTAGATAATTTAACGTTTGTTAGGCATCCCACTGAGCTGAAGTTCGGATGAATTGTAAAAATGATTTCAGAATATAATTAGTTTAGGAACGGAACGAAAAATGTCTTGGAATCTGTGTTACATAATACTATTCTGGTTACAGATAAACAAGATGAAATAACCCTATTACAAGACGTGGATTATTTAACTTTATCATTGTTTTTTTACTTAGTATTCTTTAGAATGAGACCAATCGAGTTTAGAAGAAAACCTAAAGATGGAGCAAGTTTATAGTTTTGCAGTAAGGATAGTCTAAATTGTACCTATATTGAAATTAGTTGACGACTGGTAGGTATAATAATATATCCTCATGTAATAGGCTAAATCCATAGTTTAAAAGGACATTATTCCCACAGATGTCATCGATGTTATTTTAAGTAAATCCCTTTAGAATGTATTTTTATGTACCTAGTATTTATATTCAATACTAGGTACGTACCCATATTTCGTATAGCAACAATAAGTAGAATAATTTATAAGGCTGACTTGCTTGAATCACTTTGCCGCGAGCTTTTCTCCAATGCTTGTATTTCCGGTTAGAATCAGGAGCATCAAATGTACAGTCTTGGGTTCCGGGACAGTTTTATATAGACATGTACATTTACATGTGAAATATCTTAGAGATCATTTTAACCAATGCCTGCACTTTTATCAGTTTAAACGGTGAAGGTGAACGATCAGTGAAAACGGTGCCAGTATTTCAGTATGGGTTGATATCGGCATTGCAATAATATATCGCTCATGCAATTTAGTCTCACCGTTAAAATTTCAATACCTTAATTAACTGAAAGCACATTTAGGGAAATTTGGTTAAATGACTACACCAAATATTTTGCGTATGTAGGTACAGTCAAGGGCTTTCAAAGTGTTTTACTTTTTATCGGATTTCACGAATTGTCTCTATCTGTCTCAATTTTTTCATAGATAAACTGTCAAACTCTAACCCTCGCACTCATAAAGTTAGAACAGCTCTAGTGCACTGTTACTAAAGGTTTCATAACCTGGTCAAATGTACGCCAAATACGGACAAACCAATCTGAGTTGATATACATCATTTAGTTAGTCCAAGTTTAAATTTTTATGAACACGGTGGTAAGAAAATATGAATAACAGAGCAATTTTTTACCGGTTTACGCTTCGGTGGTCCTTGATACCTATTTTATTATTACACGGAGGATTTTGAAATATTGAAGTTAATACAGCACAATAGACTAATATGATGTTTAGTTGTGCACTTCGCTAAAAATGTATTCAGATCTAATTGAGAGCCAAGTTCTACAAAAAGATTTAACTTAGCAATGTTTTGCCCAATAGCGTATGGGCCCATATTCTGAAAATTGTTATCATACTCAAACTAAAAGACATAAACAAAGCATAGAACTTACCTAAGCAGTGCTTTGTTTACATTTCATAATACATACCGTAGTGTGCGTTCCGGAAAACGTCTTGTGGCATCACACTCTCCATTTTCGAAGTGACATTTCATATATTGCTGCGATACTATCAAATCAAACACAATACTTGACTTGTCTCGAAGCGAATACCTATATCTCTATTTCACGTGACAGTTATACCTATACTGCGTGTAAAAGTACCCCGAGCAATGGTCTTAGAAACGTTGTTGGACTCGTCAATATGAACAACTTTTACTATGGCGGCAACGGAAACCTTTTCTTCATCTCCATACGAAACAGAAAATTTGTTGCCTCGGGAGATGACATTTTTAATGTTTTTTTTTTTCATTTCTCCGCATTGTCGCCATAGTAAAAGTTGTTCATACTGACGAGCCCAACAACGTTTCTAAGACCATATCTCGGGGTCTTTTTACACTCTGTAGAGTCGCTCGACCCAACTGGAAAAAAATCCGCGCTTACGCTGAAAGGCCACGCTTCTCTATCTCTGCATCGAGACACATACGCTATTGGCTGGTACTGTATCGACTCTGACACGGGCAATATAAAGAGATGGCGCATCGAGACAAGTGTACCCTTGCATGCTATGCGTACTGATAGTTATACAAGGTTAAATCAAAAACATTAGGGAAACTCGAGAAAGTCACTCAGCATACCAAACAACTTTCCTCAAGGTCCAACTCTATGTCAAAAACAAAAACAAATATTATTCTCTCCATACAAACTTACCGATCAGCTAATGTCCACTTTATATGAAGAGGTACGTTTTTTTTTCGTTTGTCACATAGGGTGCCTTGGTTCCCCAAGGTGTTTCGCTAACATTTTTAATTTGACCTTGTGCAGTATCCGTGATATCATAAATAAGTAAAATGAGTTTCATGTAATTCGTGACTTCCTACGTTTTCCTTGTACATTCATATTTCATCAAAACATTTCGGCACATTATTATATAAAATATAATATTGACAGAATTATTTGCCTCATAGCTTCGTTAAGCTGCGTTCTTAAGGGAAAAAGCTCCCTCGGCTTGGGAAAACATATAAAAGTACAATGAAGTTAATGAAATCCTATAATATTCCAACGTTCTTTTCTCGTTAACAATTTACTGACTTACTTTATGTTAAAACTTTAGCAGAATTAATCCCAACATGTTTTTTTTTATTATAATGCCTTTTTCAGAGAAAAATTTTCACGAACAATGCATTCCGTAAAACAAATGTTAAATGAAAAATTTTCTCATGTTTTCTAGAATATGCCTCATTACTTAGTGTTTTTTTTCTGTAACATAAATCAATTGCCTTTGTTCATAATTTTAATTAACTACAACTGAAAAGGGGAGTCATTTCTAGCTATTTTATAGTAAGTACGTACATTGTCAAAAATAATTAAGTATTATTTCCAGTTATAGACATGACGCTATTTTCTAGCTTTGCAAAGCTCAAAATACTTGCAGTTTTATGTGATAGGATCAAAGGCTATTAAAACTCAATAATGGAATTGACGTAGCGAGTTCCAAGTATTCTACCCGCAATCATTCTAGAATCCTTTATAAATTCTGCCTTTTTTTCATTGAATACTGTATTCAAAATTGGTTTTATGTCCAAACTTCCTCGAAAACTCTGACCTTATTTATTAGAAGTGGAATTTCACTTGCAAATGAAGACAAAATAACAGGAAATATCGGGGATATAAACAACGGAATAGAAAAAAATGTTATCCACTCTGTAATAATAAGTAATACTTAGAAAAGAGTATACATACAATATATACTTCGCGCCTGTCTCTCAGAAAGTTAGGAAGAGATTTTTCCGGACTTGACATACGACCTTTCGCTTAAACCATATTCATATTCTTAAACCGTATTTCTCTGCTAAAACCTTCCTCAAGAATCACTATATACTAAAGAAATAGGGACAGAGAGCGGGAAGCGAATGTGTTCTATACTACGTATATAATGATAATAATCATTATCATTACTCAATAAGGTACATTTTTCCTTGTCAGATTATAAAATCTTTCCATCTATCCTTCCATCAGCCTTCATTCGTCCACCGCAGGAATATTTCCTTACCTTAATGATATTTCAGCAACACTTTCTGAGTCATCAAAACTTATATAGGACTTTCTTGGTCAACTGTACATTAAAAAAAAATAACGATTTGCTATATCTACGTAGTAATGGTTAAGTAAATTCGTAATAACCGACTCCGAAAATATGGTTTCATTTCATCAACTCGTGAGTACTTCTTAGAATGTTAATAAGAGAGTGGATTTGGATGTGTATGTTGAGAGATATATGGACTGTTTCCACTCATCCTCGATTCTAACGAGTTGAGTACTTACCCATGGAATTATAGATGAATCATAATATTTGTGATCATGAAGCACTTGGGAATCAAAAATGTAAGTAGAAAAATAATATAACCGACTCATTTAGGTTTACATTTAAAATTGCCGGGTCATATATATGCGATGTTACATAAACCGTACTAATATTATAAAAGCGAAATCAACTCTGTCTCGTTTTCACGCCAAAACTACTGAACCAATTTAAATTTAATTTGATATACAAATTGTTTAGAGCATGAGAACGGACATAAGCTACTTTTTATAAGGAATTTTGGCAATGTCGGGTGTGACGGGTCAGCTAGTATTTTCATAAATCGCATGTTGAATTCTATGAATTTACGCGTTATAGAATAAAAACTGACGAAAAGACCCAGAAGCGACTCCTAAAGCAGAATTTGTGCAAATTATTCTTGGTTCGACTGAAATAATAATTTCAATACCAACCAGCTAGTCCGCCAGTACTGTATCGCGCATTAATTTTAGATGTAGGAAAATAAACGAAAGTCTGCCGAAATTCACCACCCTCTGTGAATTTAAGTAGGTAATTTCCATGTACTTGCGTACGATCCGACCTTTTTAATATTAAAAAAGGCTCCTCGGGCAATGTCGATATTAACATTTCAACCTGTTTTTCCATTTTACTCTTTTTACAGAAAAAAAGTTCTCTGTGGAACAAACGACAAAGACTTGAATTTGTCTGTGGATAATAATTACAGTCTTTGTCAATTTTTTTTTAACAAACTTCTGACAACACCTTAATTAACCGCTGTTTCTTTTCTTTGTGACTTTTCGTAATACGATGCGAAGTCTGAAAATCTGTGGAAATAAAAATAAGAGTTACTCCTAATATTTTACTACATCATTTTATTTAAAAGTCAGAAATAACGTTTGTAACTTACATTTAAATTAATTATGTCTGTGTTTCCTGCGCAGTATAGTTTGAAGGTCTTCAAGTCGCGGGTGAATAGGTACCTACTGAACAAGCGTGCTCCATCGTAGACCACATCGCTGCTTGACATCATGCAGGATGGTGGTCAAACGCTTGTTCATAGTGATTAAAAAAAAATAACAGGTTGAAATCTGTATAAAACTCATGTCCTGACTGATTCATTCATCACTTACTCATCAACGCTTAGCCCAAACCCGTAACCCTAGAAAGCTGATGTTCCTTTTATGACATTTCCTTTACGTGAGGTAAGAAAGGAGGATCTTCGTAAATTCATCCCCTAAGGGGTAAAATAGAGTGTAAAGCGTTAATTTTGGAGTGTAACTATTGAATATCCGCGCGTATGAAATCATCGGCGTCCACTTCTTCGTCCAATCTTAATCTATTGAACAATTGATTAAGATTTATAAATTTGGAGAAATTATTTAGATTAATGTCAATAGATACGAAAATAAACTTTGTCACGTTATGAAACTTCACCTTAACGCCATCTTAGTTACACACAAAGTGTCAACTATACTGGTAGATCACTTTCTTGGTCGACCGTACATCAAGTACAATCATTTTTTTAATTCCTAATGTACTTATACAGATGAGGAAAATATGTCTTTTTGTTGAAACAGAAGTGTCCTTACAACAATCTGGCACCGTTTGCTAAGTCGAGTTTGACGTCTTTTTTATGTGTTATTGTATTATTTTGTATTTGACGACTTAAAAATTACTCTTAGTTAGATCTGGAAAGAGGCACTTATTTCAATGCCGTAAAACAAGGAACGATGGAACATAAAATATATAAAGTAGATGCCGATATTTCATTGAATAAAATGTAGCTTCCATTTTCTGATATATTGTAGAGCTTTGAAAGGAATCCATGATTGTTCATGATTTTCTATGTAATGAAAACGAGGCAAGGAATTTCCAGCTTCAATTGGACGTAGTTACACAAAAAGGACTCAATCCACACTTTGCCCGAAATTGAGTTTGCTATATCAGGGTGCTAAGATAAGACATATCCATCATTTAAAAAACATTTACACAAAAAAGTTCACTACAACCTATTTTTTATGTATGTTGAGTCAGGGGACTCAATCCACAGTATGGCGGGTCCATAGCGCATCCAACTTGAAAGCTCTCCGAAGTAACTTTTTGTGGATTGAGTCCTTTCTTTGTAACTACGTCCAATTTATTGTAAGTAGCAAGAAAATCATGTAAGAGTATCGTTAGTGGATACTGATTGATGTTACCTATCGTAGGTGGTACCTAATGTACAAATTGAAGTGTGCATTGTGAGAACTGCTTAGCTGTGTGTAGTAACTCTAAAATACACACACAAAAGTGTCTAGGGAGCAAGTACATTTTAGAAGATTGTAATCAAGAATATATTTTACAAAAACTGAATTCATTCATAATTGATTCAAAATGTGGTGATAAGTCATTGATACAGGCATGGGGAATTAGGTAGGAGACCAATCCAGAAGACAAAATTTGATTTAAATAAATTAGATTTTTTTAGAGCTAAAAATGTTCTCGATCCCTAGACACTTGATGTGTGTACCTCTCAAAAAGTTACAAAAGTTAAATTACGGGAGGTCACCACTCCGGCAACAGTGCAAATGGTGTGCATTGCTGGTCTCGTCACTCACATTTCACTATGGTCTTTAATAAAACAGCGATGTACGTCGTTTGCCACTATTTGACCCCCAGGCATGTAACCTCGGTCAGTGCCCACCTTTAGGTATAAGTATAAGTTTTAATACTATGTAACTTACTTTGCACTAAAAAGAGTAGTTTTCTGAATGAGATTGTAATTACTGTGTAAGTATGTTTATGATAAACTTTATGTTATATTATTTTATAAGCCGCGTTTCTCTAGTTTTGTAGGTTCGGAGGAAACAGGTAGATTTTTTTTTGGAAATTAATATGTCAGGAAGCTTCTAAATGTATTATTAAATATTGATCAACACTGTGAAGAGACTCTAATCTTTTAATTTCAATAACTCAGTGTAAATAAGATCAGCAGGTACAGTCAAGGACTGCCAGAGGGAAACATTCATTCGATTTGATTAATATTTCAGTGGAACTTAGTGTTTCTCTCCGACACAGCGTTCTTGACTGTACCACAACGGTGACTTTTATGATCACTGTGATCGATTGTTTGCTTTGGGTAGTCGGCTAGAACAATCAAGGACTGTTATTTTAGGTATTAAAATCGCCGGGTTATCGTGTTGGAAGTTTCTTCCTCAGTCCTTGAATGTACGTCCGTTCCGTCTTTTAATATTGAACGACTTGGGTCTAAAAGTTATTCCTAGTTTTTAAGTAACCTCTATTCTAAGTGTTTGCCCCATTTTAGAAACCTGTACCTCAATCGCGTTTTATTATGGTTACGGAAATGGTTTTTTATCTCTCATAGGCAAAATTACAGAACAATTTCACAGCCATAATAGAACCGCAGTGGAGATCTGATCCCTCAATTAAGTCATTGCGAAATGTTTTCTACATCAATACCCTTAGCACAGACAGATTCTGTCGAGGCGTGCTCTCCTATTTGCCTAACAATTGGCCAATAGCCTTAGATGTTAGAAAGTATAGGTAACTATTGGATTCGTTTTTCAAACCATCAAATTTCTGCGCAAAAGATTTCATGTCCAAAGGTGATATTGATCCTATGCGCATACAATCACTAACTTGAGAAGCAATTAAACTTATACACTAAAGTTACTAATAGAAAGACAGTACGTCTCGATAAAATATCTCGATAATGCTTATGCTAAGCGGGCAGTTGTAGATGTCGCTGTAAGGCCAGTAAAATATGCTAATAAAAATACTCCTGTTAAATTGGAGTTTCCGCGAGTGCCTTTTTATCGCTCAGCTAGTAATATTATAGGTATTTATTTATTTTATTAGCTATTACTATTATAAGGACTGAATAAACACAGTTATAACTGTATCTTGCGTTGTGTTTTATTTACCGTTTTTATGAATGTTGTTCACATATCATCAATTGGGGAGGGATGTGAAAATGTACAACGTTGGTTTATGTTTGAGTTATTATAAACCTGAATATTCGTCTTGATCTGTATGTTATACGTTAAAAGAGATACGAAAATTTATTCTAAAGAAACATAATTTTCGATAGCTTTGAAATTACTTTATCGAAAAAATATCAGCATTTTCATTAACACAAAAAAGATTCTGTACTTCGAAATGATTATGCCAAATTCGTGGAAAGCATTCACCATATACCTTGACCCCTGTGGTATAAATCTTGTGACGCTGTTATAGAGCGTCCAGATTGTAAAATCTATTATAAAAAACATAAACACAACGAAAATACACTAGACTACCACGAAATTCGCGTCCACCAACTCGTGGAAGTTAAATAATCTCTTTTCGATAAATTAAAACAGAAATACGTAACTACAATCCACGGAATTATTCCTGGGAACAATCATTGTCCTTCAAACTGGACTCATATTTCTAGAAATTGGGGTGATTCTCCAAAACTGTCCAGGACAAAAGTTATTCATTTAAATTACTAACGGTAAATACTTTAACTTTTCTAAGACTTCGTTTATCCCGGTGTCTTTCTAGACACTGTCTTCTCAGTAAGTAATTAAGAAAATGACTTTCAGAACCGGTTGTAGCGAAAATAAATGAATAAAAAAAACGTTTTTCTTGTTTAGGTACCCACTACGGTACACCAAACGGAATTTAATCATTATTATCAAAAGGCTCTTAAGTTGATTTACGCAGTGCAGTATTCAACTGTTTTATTTCACTGAGTAGGAAAGATTTCCTTACTATTTATTTCCCTTAGGGTAATATCATTACCGTGACGTAATTATATCCCGGCTAAATAAGAAACGCAAGAGAGAAATGTCGCATTTTTTTAAATTATTAAGTTTGTTTGCATTATCTTCTTTTCAGCAACGCTCATCCATCACCAACCCAACAGAACAGGTGTTTTTCAGATAAAACTCCTAAGCAGTATATTCTAGAAATCTTCAAGTCACGGATGAATAACTACCTAATAATAATGGTGGCCAAACGTTTGCGTTGAAAGGAAAGAAACATCATACACGCACTTCATTAGATACTTCACGGTTCACAGGGTCATAAAGTACTTGAAATAACCACCTACCTTTTTTCAGTGCTGCCTTTATATTCATTTATGCAGGTACTCGAGCAAGCAAATGTCACCACTTACACAGATGTACAAAGCATTAACATCTAAGTGAATTTACGTGTCGAGGTTGAAAGAAAACGCGTTTCTTCTAAGCGACTTGACTTTCAACGGCATATTCTATCCACGATTTCCGCCAGTGTTACTTGACCTCCCTTATCAAATAAAAGTATTCAATACAAGGTTCCCCGTGAAAAAATGTCAGCGTGAGTGGTACTGAAATCCTCATACATAATTCAGAATGCTTTTTTCAGTCGATTGAGACGTTTTAGAATCTAACATTGAGGAAAGTTTGAAAGGGATGAACGGATGGAGGTCGGATGTGACATACTTAGCAGGCAGCGGAGTTTCTAATTTCTTCAAATTACAGAGACGCTTATGAAAAAACGAATTCCTTCCAAATTGTAATCGTCTTCACGAACACAATTACTAGTCTTATTACTGCGTGTATATCGTACACATCTAGTATAATTATTAAATGCTTTTATTTGCATTCACCTATCCCGATGTTTGTCTGTAATCAAATATTGTCAGTTTATTTGATCCATTTACCGATTCAGCTGAAAATGTTTATTCATCAGTAAATTCGATGACAATGCAAAATTATTATGACTCCCCGTCTGATCTGATGATGCGGATGAACGATGGCCATAGGAACTCGGTGCCCTTCGCAGTGTTATGGAGAGCCAATTCATGTCGAAAAAGGCAAGATTGGCTGTCCATGACGCTGTACTGGCGCCAACCTTAATGTACGGGAGTGAAAGTTGGGTATGGCAGAAGAAGCATAAAAGTAAAGTCAATGCCGTAGAATTGCGGTCATTGCGGAGCATGAAAGGCGTGACATTGAATGACAGGATAAGGAATAGTGTGATAAAGGAAAGTTGCGGTTTGAAGGAAGACGTAGTGACCAAGATTGAAAAGGGCATGCTTCGGTGGTTTTGGCATATGGAGAGAATGGATGAAAGTCGATTGACGAAAGAGATTTATATGGGTGATGTAATGGGCCGGGTGAGTAGAGGTCGCCCCAGAAGGACA
>SJJU01007336.1:0-16803 GCA_012932125.1 Conopomorpha cramerella
GAACATATGTTTGAAGTCACTGCACACGAACCACGGTAAAGGTCCGGGAGCGTTCCGGGGTTGTAGTTTCTATGAAACCTGTTACATGGAGACCGCTAGCGTGAATGGCATTCGCTTTCCGGAGGTTCGGCCCCGGCCCGCTTTTCTGTCATTTCGCCCCGCGTGTGACGTAAGCTTTAATGGTAGGGTACCTACCTATAGGTTCGGTTACTAAGTAGACAGGTACGTACGTTTCTTTGGATAACATCTTCATCCTCAGGATACATGACTGGGTATCACTCTAAAACATCACAAAGCAACTTCCTGACCCTGTTTTAAAGATTTAGACATTTTAAGGACTTGAATTTTACGAAAGCAAACTTGCAGTAAGGCTATTGTTTTCTTTTGAGGTGTGTACGTCAGTGGTATGTAAGACACTGCGAGTGACACATTGCTGGTGTTGCAAGTCAAATCTCAATAAATCGTAAATACCATGTCTCGCTGGGCAGACTATAAGTTTGGCAACCTCTGATATATCCTGAAATGGGGCTAAACTCTCCAGCATTATTTCACGGCAAAAGTTATCCTACTGATATTATATAAACGCGAAACTTTGGATGGGTGTTTGTTACTCTTTCAAGAAAAAACAACTGAACAGATTTCAGTGAAGACTTACAATAATATAGCTTAAACGTTGGAATAACACATAGGTTATATTTTATCTCGAAACTCCTTATTCGGAATAAACCGCGGGTAAAACCGCCGCCGGGGTACAATCTAGTTTACCTATGAATAAAATTAGACACGCTACGCCTTTTACTCCCACTGTACGCCGTTCACCAAGTGTATGTAGGTATGTGGGTTAATCATATGACGTATGGTGTGCGGATTTTTATTACGATGTTTCACGACAAAGTAAAATATCAAGTTCATCTTAAATCTGAGCAGCTTAAACATGTCTTGATATACCTAGAGAGAAAGATAGAATTGAAGCAAACTAAATCCAGTTATCAAGTTATTATATTTTTACTGATTTTTTATCTTATTCAACGAGATATTATGTTATGTTTCATTGACGGCGGGAGTGGTTTTACTGCCTAAGGCTCCTTAATTTATTATATAAATAGCAATTTGATAACAAACCCGGTGTGATGTAGATAATTTATCGCATTTATCAACATAGATATGTAATACACACGAAGACGTAATTTACATAAATGCCTGGAGTTTTTGAAAATTATAATTGTGCCTATATTATTACAATTATCATTATTATTTAATTTTTAACCTTATATGAACAGTGTAAGATATAATTTCAGTGTTTATGTTAATTAATTTGTTGCTCATAATCATTAGAGGTCTTTTTCAAACTCGGTGTTAATTATCTGTAGGCACATACACTCCTAATCTTTCATTGTATAGATAGACTAGTGGAATCAGCAATAATTATTTGTCCCTGTCAACTTTCAAGTACCTAAGTGTAGCCGTTTGGGCTGTGCGCTGGTTGCCAGTCAGTCAGCCAGCTTCGCCTTTTATATATTTAGGTGGCTATGAATTTCCTAGATTGTGACTTCATAAAGTAACAATTCTATTCATAAAGTAATAATTCCAATAAGATTTTAATCGACATTACCTACAAGCTCTCGCTTCCGCGTCTTACCCGAATAAAAAGGTCTCATCATAGCGGAATAGACAGAGGCACGTTGTTGATACTAAGTTAGTCTTTTTTTTAAAGTCCTCGTGATTGAAGTCTTACTAAAAGACTTACTGACTGATGTCCGACATACCTATGCTAAATTTAAAAAGCAGACTTTTTTTTCTTGAAGCCGTATTTTGCGTTTGAGATGCTGTTTTACATTTTATTAATTTTCTCAAGAATTATATATATGATGGAAAATTATAATAAACATATGTTTGTGATGAGGATTAAACATTTATTAAGAAACGGTATTTTAATAGGGGTCTTAGGATTTTTGAAATATCGTCAAGTCACGGCAAGCAAGTAAGTAATAGGCAAGCGTGATTTATGTTCGTGCTGACGGACGAAAGACAGGTCGTGTCATAGATACTCTACAAAGTGTCTCTCTGTGAGAATAAACTCGGTGTTGAAAAATTGTGTGTGTTTTTTAAGACAATCCTGCAAGCCCTCTTGCGTATATTACCTATAGTAAACCGTTGATAAGAGGGCATTTTAAAAGTAATGATTTCTGGCGTTTCGATGGATTTAGCACGTCTCGCTCGCTTCGCTCTCTCGGCTCGCGGGCCTGCTTATACGTCAACCTGACATTCCTCGCTTGGCTCGTCGTACCTAACCGTGCTGGTTGTGTGATTTTGTAAAAAGTCAAAAGTAGTCGTACAATAAATACAATGCAATGCACGGCACCATCTTGTTATTTTAATGCTAATATTCCATGTTTCTATACTGTACTCTGTGGTAAGCGAAAGTAAAATCTATGTCTGTAATCATCGACCATTCGGTCATACAACCATTCGACCTTTCGTCCATTCGGTCACTTAAGTTTCGGCGTTTTAAGTATCGGTATTTCGGGTATTAATGCATTCGGTCTTATAAATGTCGATATTTGAAGTGTATGTAAGTATTTTAGTCATTATGAACTTTCAGTCTTATGATACATACCCGGTCAAACGCTAGCAAATTATAATAAATGTATAAAGAAAAAATAGCTGCGTACATACATGAATGTACCAACTAACAGGGGTCAGTAGGTAAACTGAGCAAATGGGACAATTACCTACACACACATCACCATAGAACAAAATTTACTTAATGTTCGCGGTTTCCAACTTGGAATTGTGTTTCAACTTCAGTGGCACTCGAACGGGAACTTTTTTGAATTGAAACAGTCCAACAAACAAACAACTATGAGCAAACTAAAGTTCATAACATAACGTCCGACCGACCGTAAAAAAAACGTATTTGTGTAAATAATGGTACAAACTTTCCCGGAAATCTAAGTTACTAGAGGATAATTCAGTCATATCCATTGCGCTTTATCCCGGTACTGGGTCTAGATTAGCAATAGCAAGCCAACCAAAACATATGTGTGTAACAGGGATAGATTAATGGTACAGGTATAACGCTGTCATTGTTACACATCGTAAACAATACGAGATGCCATGGTATACCATGTAACGAGTAGGTATACTATCGTTCCAACTATAGTTCCAGGAGAAATCAGTAACAACTGAGCTCGATCCCCACGGGGTCCAGATTCTTGGTTTGGTTCCCACGAACTTAAACTACCTATAGAAAGTATAAAAATATAAGTACAATCTATATATTCTATATATGTACATATAAAACTCAAAGTCCTGACTGATTCATTCACCACTGCCTCATCAATGCCCAGCCCAAAACCCTTGAACCTGGAAAGTTGAAATTTTTTCATAGAGGTTTGCGTGAGATAAGAAAGGATTTTACAAAATTCATCCCCTAAGTGAGTAAAAAGGTAAGAGGTAGATGTTTATATGCTAAAAAACCGTTAATTTTGGAGCCTAACACATTTAACAAGTTATGGTTCTAATACTTGGAGGTAGTATTTTTTATAGAAATTAATTACTGAAACTGCGCGGATGAAATTGAGACGTGTACACTAGTACTAGCATAAGCATTGCATCATGACACATTGAGAACTAACTTAATAAGGCCTCATGAGCTATTTATTATTTTATAGGCATTTACAAAATAGGGTATTCGTCAGTAAATAGGTGGTCTGAAAGGGCAATAGTTCCTCAAATTTTAAACAAAATATAGAGTCGGCTAACATATCTAACAGTCCAGATGGGTAAGTAAGATACATACGTCAAGCCCATTTCCCAAAGGGGTAGGTAGGTCTAGATGAGTTGTAATTGACTAAATATCCGTGCAAACATTTTCTTTGTTTGCAAAACTCACAAGTACCGATCAGTATTCTAGTACTGCCCGAGCAAACATTGTTCTGACGTACATAATTAATTACCGATAAAAAATATGGACACGGCTGGCTCATAAACTCAAAGTCGAACAGCGTGCTATGGAAAGGGCTATGCTCGGCGTTTCTCTGAAGGATCGAATCAGAAATGAAGTGATCCGACAGATAACCAAAGTCATCGACATAGCTCATCGTTTTAGCAAGCTGAAGTGGCAGTGGGCCGGCCATATTAGCCGTAGAACCGATGACCGTTCGGGCAAACGAGTTCTCGAGTGGAGACCGCGTCTCGGCAAACGGAGTGTAGGACGCCCTCAGGCAAAGTGGGCTGATGATATACGCAAGATGGCTGGCAGAAGCTGGATGCGAGAAGCCGAAAACAAATCACAGTGGCGTGCAGTTGGAGAGGCCTATGTCCAGCAGTGGACAAGTATGGGCTGATGATGATGATTAAAAAATATGGTAGGGAAGGAGGGTATGGAAGAGGGTGCAATAATCATAGAAATCAGTACAGCCGTTTGGGAAGAGTTGGAATAGAAAGAGTGCCACTCTTTGTATATTTTAGGCAATTTTTTATTTATATATAAAATAGCGTCCGTGGTCTAGTTGGTCGGATACTTGACTTGTAACCGGGAGGTTGCGGGTTCGAGTCCGGCTACTGGACGTGTACCAATGGGACTCTTTTTCAGAGCCTACCTATGTACGCAACGCAACGCTCGTACGGTGAAGGACAACATCGTGATGAAACCCGCACACCACAAGGTGTGTGAACCCTATAACGGCGATGGGATCACCCCCTGTAACGTTGGGTTAAATACGCTTGGTGAACTGTGGGCATTTGCTTACTAAGCAAGTGCTTCTGCCTACCCCGCTTTGGGATTAAAACGCGTGAAGTGTATAAAATAGTTAACAGAAAATACTTAAATATATAAGTTAGGGTCATATTCTGTCATCTCGATAAACGTTTGTCACGCTCTAAGTGTGTTTGTGTAAAAGAGACAAATGATGCTCAAATGATTATTGTTTCAAAATACGGACATAGGTATTATTCACAATAACAGAGTACTGGCTAACACAATTAACTTTTCGTCGGTCGAGCTGTCCAAAATATAAATATACCTGTACATTTTCATATTTCGACACCCCTTCCTACAACACGTCGATCAATGAAACTAAAATCTGATAAACAGTTCACGAAATTAAATTATGTTTAATAGGAATAGTTCTGGTAGTTTTCTGTATTCTCTCATCGTAGTTAAGGCATTTTAGCGTATTTATATGGAAAGGTGAAATGAATTTTCTTTGTGATAGATAACTTTTCAATTATATTTTATCCTTCCGATTGGGTTCCCACCGACGGACACAGGAATCAAGGTCGGCCCAGGAGGAGATGGCGTGACGACCTGGACAGACACCTGCCGGGGTGGCGCGAGGTGGCCCATAAAAGGAATGAGTGGAGGAAATGGCGGGAGGTCTTTGCCCAGCAGTGGGACACAATACAGGCTACACAGATAAAACATATTTATTGCCCTTTGTTCCACGCGGTCCCTCTCGCAGTCTCTTTAAGTTACTACTGGGATAAAATGTGTTGTGGAAAAAGCAATGGTTTTTTTTTGTTAGTAATTAGATAGGTAGGTAACGCGTTTAATTTCGGTCGGGTTACATTTATAACAGGGAACACATTTTATCCCTGTAGTCCCTTAAAGGGGCTGCGAGACGGACCACGTGGAACGTAGGGTAATAAGCACTGCCAACGGTTCACCAAGTGTATTAAACTCAACGTGATCGCGATCTGTATATATACATCACTGTGTATAGGTATCATTAGGTATCGCGTTGGTACCTACTTACATATTACTTAGTGTTGTCTGCGTGTGCGCAGGTGACGGTGGTGGCTGAGGAGGTGTGCACGTGCGTGTGTTGGCCGCGCATGCGCCTAGAGCGCGTCCTGCGGCACCGACCAGCCCTCAAAGTCGTACTTGACTCCTTAGTAGGTAAGTGGCCTGGCCTCAGCCCTTAATCCCATTTCCTAGCTTAATTTGGTAGTTGGCTACGACACGGGAAAGAATTTACCGATTTGGACGCTGACTACGTACTTGAGCTACGAAATATGTGTATTCTTTCCCGTACCGTAATCAGTTCGAAACAGTTACTGGTAAGTCGATCGGAAGCTCCTGTACCTGGCGATTTTTGTCTGCAGGTTACATTATAATTTGTCTCAGTATTTTCAGCATTTTTCAGTATTCATTTATTGCGTAAGTCTTACATCTAAGAACAAACCCTGTTGTGTGTGTGGGTGTGGCAACAAAATTATAAAATTTCAGTTTTAAATAATAGATAACAATAACATAACTTATACTATCACTAATTATATTAATAAATTTGATTTAACTATGTTGGACCGTGATATAGAATGGCCATATAATAGGTATAGAATATTTATACATAGGTTACAATGATCTCGGGGGTTTGTTGGTTTCCAAAAAATCCTGTATTGAGTAGTAGCAATTTTTTAGTAGTACTTTTTTAGCTTATTTACAATAAAATGTGTATGCATTTTCGAAAAAAAATTATGCCCTGTACATTTTTAATTCATCAACACAATTTATTCTAAAAGCTTTGCTTTGCTTGATATAAAAGCTTTGCTTTGCTTGATATAATGAAGCGAGTGGTTCTCGTGAAAGTCTCGTCGGCTAACTTACAGTACCTACTAACTTATAGTATTTAGAACTGTGTATCTCAAATCCGTAGCTTAATATGCCGCCTACAACAATTTTAAACGGCCACGCATCTGGCTAACCAGTTTTTAACCTAAGCAATAAGCCTGTGACCCCCGATTCCAAACAATCGGAGGTCACAGGGCCACCTAGGGGAACATCTATTTATTTATACTTAATAATATTTAGTTAATTTACCACAGTAACGTTTCTGAAAGAACTTACTACATTCTAGATCTAGTATTTGATGGCCATGAAAGTTAATAGCTTTATATTCCTAGAGTGGTTTCTTCAGAATTTACAAATTCGCCGTACTAAGCCCATTTCCGTTACTTGTGATTCTCAAAGGCCATTCACGTAGCATGGACAAAGGAAACTTCCCCACAAATTAAGCGATACAATCTACATCGCTTAACTAAGCAAATTAAGCATACATGACCAAGCAACATTTTTGATAGTTTCCATTCAATATCTTCATATTGTATTTTAGCATTGTGTCTTTGTGTAATTTATATTGTGAAAATTAATAATGCTAGTCAACTAACTGAATTATTAATTTGCATGCAAGGGTCTCATTTTCTTACTGCACTTTGTATAATGTGTGGAGTGTATTTTATGGTTTAGGGTTCCGTAGAACAGTACCCTTGTCCTTTCGGCCATGCATTCGACACGCGGAATGCATACTCATAAAAGTGACTACGGTCTACGGTCAAGAACGTGTCGGAACATGCGGATTTCATTAAAGTTTGACTGAGTAATATGAACGCGTCTTAAGCCTGGTAAACACTGAAACCACATTTGCTTAAGAACTCTTTCGTCGGGGTCCTTTATTTTCTTGGTCTAGTCAACAGGAAGTAGCAAAATCATAGCAGGTATAAGAAACAACTATAAATGGCGGCATACATAATGCGGTCCGGGAGCGAACGCTAAATATTACAGAATTTCGGTTTACATTACAAAGTTTCTATGAACACTGTCACATCGAGACCGCTACTACTTTCGCTTCCTGTAGATTCGACCCCGGCCCAATTTCCCGGTAATTATTGGATGTCCCTTGATTTTACCCACATACAAATAAAAAAGGAAGCCATTTTTTCCAATGACTTAGTGGAAACCAGGTTTTTTATTAGAGTAAACTTAAACGATAAACAGGGTATAATAAATATATGTATACATATATAACTACTATACCTACTTTATTTTCAGCTTCGTTATACTATAAAACTTCACATTAAAGATATTGCACAACGTAAAGCTGTCCCTATATCTTCGCATAGACATCATTGCAGTGCTCAAAGTTATGGCGGTATAACATGGATACTAGACATAAATGTTGACAGGCGATGTCTTATATGTAGGTACTAATGCAAAAACGTCTAGAAGACAAAATTCGGTAGTGCTTGTGATAAATAGGGTATTTTATCGTTATTTTTGTTAAAGGAAAGTCCTCATGGAAAGGTACATTCACGTGTAATAAATACGGAGATAAGGCGCTGAAACTTATTACCTACTATATTTTTGATCTATGGAATATCCAGAAAAACAGGAAAATGTACTGCAGGAATCTATGTATTCTCAGATACAAACTAAATGAAATATGAAGGCTGTCTCCTCCACATATTTTCCTCTTCCGTACCTCCGGGTACAAAACTGTCGTATATCCCAACATGTCAAATCGATTACATATTGATTTCTCTGCACCTGAACATTTCCTATCACGTAACAATGAACAAGTGTATTGGGACACGCCTTCATGTCCACCCTCGTGATATTACTATGATTGAAATCGAATGAGTCTCCCCTCGCTTCCTATAATTTCTTCGACCTACTTTTACGGGATTTCACTCCAAATTTTCCAACCCCAGTAAGGACTGTCGAGGATCGTTGACTGCGATCAAAACAACTCTTGCCTTTGATGTGCTCCGTTTGTCCCTTTCAATGTAGATACTACGTCAGGCAGTTATTTGAATGTCAATCGTTCCACGTATTTTAGATTATACTCGTAGGTTGCTAATATTTTGCCAAAACGGCACATTACCTATGTAAGAACTTCTATTTATTTCAGAGTAATATTGTTCAAAATTAGACAGATTTGTGTATCATGAACTGTATAAATAAAAATATTATAGTATACCTTCCTATAGTAAAGTACAGGTCGAGATAAATAAAACCGTTTAAAAAGGAATCAAACCATTCGAAATAAATTAAAATGTAACGTATGTGTCTAATGTATGTTTCGTTTAAAGCATGGTGGAAACTTATTTTCAAAATAACGCTTAAATTATAAATCGAACTGAAAAGCGTATTTGTTATTATCATTTAATTTTTTTCCGTGATACGTCTACGGTGTTAGGGATTAAAACTTAATCTGGGTTATAAGGGGCCATATTAGCCAAAGACGTCGGTTATAAACACAGCCTACTAATCCAAACGCAATTACAGGTAAGGACATAACCCTGAAGCTGTACTCCGTGAGCGAGGGCCTGGGCGCGGGCGGCGGCGCCGACCGGGACGGCGGGCCCGGCTGCCTCACGCGCTCCGCCAGCGTGGACGCTGTGCACGAGAGCACGCGCGGCAAGCTGCGCAGCTCCGCCTGGCTGGCGAGGACCGTTAGGCCGCAGTGTAAGTCTCCTCTCGTCTCTCCAGTTACCTCACTTAATAAATGGTGAACTTACCATGACGTCTATTTCATAGATACATCATTAATCACCTTCCATAACAAATTACAACATTACTGTCAGAAATATCGACGGAATTTGTCGAATACCTAACAGTCATGAACATTTCCCAATTGTGCGTAAACAAAATCAAAAACCGTGTGATAAACACTTTCGCCTTAATATATCGTGACTGTGCAGAGATGAAGAAAATCTTTGTATCAGTGTGACGTAAAGAACGTTTGGACCACCTATGATTGGTGAGATGCGTTATGAGAAAATCAAACTTTTCTCTCATGGTAAGAACTCTCACAAATCTCAGATGAAGGAGCGTGCGTAGCGTAGCGTTTAAATACTGTCATGATCCGTCAGTACGTGCGTGCTCCCCGAGCTCAACCCTTGACGACGTTAGGCTCCCAATTTGAAGTCTAAAGTTTAACCAAGTCCACAAACCTAACACAAGTGTCTCCTTGCAGCAGCGGGCTCGTACTGGCAACCCGTGACGGCGCGGCAGTTCCTGCGCAACTCGCCGTTCAGCCGCAGTGTGGGCGGCGGGCCGCGACTGCTGGCGCAGGCGTCGTCTGCGAGCCTGCAGCCGGCGCCGCGCCGGCGCAGCCCGCCGCGCCGCGCCGCCTCGTTCCGGCGGCCGCGCGAGGTCAAGTTCGCGCCCGAGCAGGGCCCCGTGTGACGCGGGCCGCGGCTCCAGCGCGAGCTGGTGCCGCTCATCGACTCTCCTCAACTCTCGCCGCACACAACGCACACCGCATACCCCCAGCCCCCGCCATGACACACGCCCGAGCGAACTCAACCGCACACCACTGACTTTTAATGACGTCTACCAGTTAAGGCATTCATAGTTAATACTTACGTTCCTCGCGACGACTGCTAACAAGGTTTTTGATATTTTTGGAAGTACGCTCTCACCGCGCTAGTTTCAACTAGTTCATATTTTTTCTAAATAAATAAACTAACTAGTGTAAAGAGCTTTTCACAGATCTAAATATAAATGTAAGTACCTAGTAGACAACTAAAGCAATCCAGTGTGATCTCCCAGCGGTTAACAGTTCGCTCGACTGAACAACAATACTATTGTACATAATACTATGAGTGTTCGAGTAGTCAAGTGATAGAAGATAGTAATAATTATTCATTTATCATGCAGAACGTGAATTGGTGATCGTTGGTACAAAAATAAATATTTGTTGCACGTTAGGGACTTTAAAAGTTATTGTACTTTAATATTTATTGTATTACTGTAGTACCTAAGAACCGAAGAGAGCGATTAATTACTGATAGTTTTATGAATAGCATACATTTTCTAAGGAATTAATAGATTTAAAATGTGGAATTACCTATCTATATAAGTATTTAAATGTTAAAAGATTGTTTGTTAGTGTTTAAGATGTGTTACATTCGTGATAAAAATAATAATATTATACTCGAATAGTTATTGTGTCGGTTTAAATAAAAAAAAAATACACGTCACTCAATTTCATTCGATATTTTGTGACAGTTATATATAATTTTGAGTCGTTGTTTGCGTAGAAGTTCCCCGTCTCTCCGGTCACAATGTAGTTTGGATAATAATGTTCACTCTTCTACCTCCCACATTCCATGCTATATCCTTTATGATCTTCTTATGCAATATTAGTCACTATCTCAATAGCGTTATGTGCAGTGTTGACAAAATATTCAATCTGACAACAGCAGGTTAACCACCTTATATTTTTGATTGATGACATTATTATATTACTTTAAAAGAATGAACCCCATAAAGGTCTGCAAAATTATTAGTATTTTGATCACTTGGTGTGTAGTGTTTCGGTGTGTAGATGATTTCAGCATGTGGTGTCTAAATTACTTGTTGTAGTTATTTGGTGAAAGTATTACCTAGCTCTGTAATAATAACGACAGAATAACTTCCTCTAGTAATTAGAAGCAAACACAACGAATGAAATGTCTTATGGATCCCATCTAAAACGGCTTTAGCTGTTATGCATGATAGTATAGATCAAAAGCAATAATATTATGTACCTATATTCGACCATCCGGGTGGTCCAAATGGTGATTTTTGAAAGAGAATAAAACCTAACGAAATCATAGAGTTAAACATTCCTGATCAAACGGTTAACAATGTATAAAAGATAAATGCACAAATAATGAAAGAAATCAATCGAAGGATTAATTTAAATGAAGAACAATTGAATTAGATAATAATTGTCTACTATATTTTTCTACCCCAATATCCTAATTATAAGAAATTATAAACACTAAAGGAAATGAGCAATCAACTAAATTACTAATTGTTTTCGGATAATGTACGATCATGCAATTCCAAAGAAATTACCCATTTATTTCTAATTATAAAGCTTATCTACTCGTCATTGAAAAAAGTAAAGCTCCAAAGTTTAGGATTTACGTATCTTTAACAGAGCCATAATAACTTTAATAACCATTTTATGTTTAATCATCTTGAAGTAGAAACCTGCGGTCAACTACAAGCCCTAAAGTACCATAAAACTCAATTATTGGTGTGAAAGAGAGAGAGAATAGTTAAGCAGCCCGCTTAGCATATTTACGAAAACTCGAGATAGTCTCTCGAGGTGGTCTCTCTTCTTAATATGAAAGTTTAGAGTAGTATTACCTATTTGCTTTTCGGATTAGTTACGGTTTGCGCAGAGGGTTTCTTTTTGCAGATCGTCTCTAGATCGAAATACCAATAAGGCTATATGTACTTACTACTCTAATACTGTTAATATAAAGAAATCTCGCGTTAAGAGAGTTTTTGCGCTTACTTATGCTAAGTGTACAGAATAACATGGCCAGGCAAGACTCGCGTGAGAGGACTTGAATCATGCACCGAGTATGTCCCATTTTGTAACACAATGTTAAATCAAAAACGTTGGCGTACCTCGAGAAAGTAACTTAGTTAGTTAGTTAGTTAACCTCTTCATAGGAGCTTACCGATCGATCATCTTTGGAACTTTTTATCACGAGGTTTTTTTTCCGTTTTTGACATAGGGTTCCTTGGAGAAAGTTATTAGGTATCATGGGATAAGTGACGTTCTCGAGTTTCGCTAACATTTTAAATAAATTTGACCTTGCATAGATCAAGTTTTTCTCTCCCATTTTTCTTAGAGAAAGAAGAGGACAACACACTACTGTTGTTGAATAACGTCATGTTCTATAGAACAAATGGGAATTGCCCCACACACCGATCTATCCCGTTCCCACGCTTGGCGAATGGCAAACCAACACAATATTATGACATATCTTGTCAAACGGATTTTGAACGTTCTGTGGCCTGTTGACTATACTCGTACATACGTAAATTACGGATACATATCCTAAACAATGACTAGTTACTAAGGCCTTTAGCATGCATGTTAGTACATTATAATATCATGTATGTTTGTCAAGAGTCCAAAATTGAAAATAGTCTTCGGAGCTTAAACTTTTTTCGATTTTTTTTCAGTTCTCATTACAAGCATTTGACAATTAATGTACCTGTGTAATTGGTTGGCCTTGCCCTTTTCATAATTATATTCACAACATAAAATGAATTATAATGTAAAAGGCTAGTGAAATTTTGATAAATAACACGTGACATTTGTAAATTGATAGTAATTTAATAATGTACTTACGCGAAAAGCTTTTTTAAAGTTTACATTTGGTCTAAATTTAAGCTTTTGAGATATCTCTGCCTTTTCATCAAGCACCTGATTATACGCTCTTATTTATTTAAGCACCTACTAACATATAATTTATATCTTCCGAGTATATTTATTTAAGGTACCTCCATCCGGTGAAAAAAATACATTTATAATTTACTAGCGTAATCTTTCTAAAATTGCATTTATAACGTAATCAGTGAATTTACCGATGTCCTTATTTCTGTTACGCAAGTAAAAATCAGGTGCTTTGGGAAGACAAGGAAATGCCCATGGACAGGGCAGCAACGCCTCAATGCAATGCCTCAAACAATTTGGTAAACTCCATACCATAATACCTATACATTCAATGGCTGGTATGCGGCGTTATAATTCAACGATAAATGATTAACGTAAAATTAATAACTTGCGAAAGTAGTCAGCCCTAGCGTTAATGATGAAAATCTACTCATGAAATCAGTAGATTTTGAAAGTGTTCTAAACACTATCGAATATCAAAAAACTATTAAAATATTTCTTATCGTGGAATTGTAATGAGTACAAGCAACCAAGCCCCCACTTTCTATGTAAGTTGAAAATTTGCACCATATAGTTATATGAATACCGAAAAGGATTTTTTCTCTACATGTAAATAATATAAGACACAATAAATATGATTAAAAAATATATATTTACCACTCCCTTTATTGTATGTATCCTATTTACCGTCTTTATTTTATTTCAAAACTCTTTTAAACGAGTTATTATTATTTGTATAATTATTTCAAGTAAAGTTGTAATTTTCAGTGAAATTCTGACGTCATAATATTATTCTTGTGTAAACCCAGGTTATAGGTGCTTTGATTGTACTATTAGGTAGTTAACCTACCCATGATATCTGATATCGACCAACTACTAACATCCTAGTTTAAATAAAATCCAGATCCTTCAGCGTGTATGTGATGAATATACAATATGATTTATATAAAATATGGTGGGTATCCTTTGTTATGACAAAACTCGCATGACATTTAAATTAGGTACCCAAAATCGCCAAAAGATCATTGTGGCATGTACAGTCGTCCCCCAAAAATCTAGTCTACCAGCTTTAGGTTGCCGTTCATACGAATGTTAGAAAATATGGTTAATTTCGTTCTTGTCACTATTTAAGAAGTGTACCATTTATAATATCTTACACAGAAACTGTCATCAAAATTAGTAGACTCCTTTTTTGGCCGATTATACATAACCACTTACAGAATAATGATATGTGAAAGAATTACTCATAAATAAAATCAGGAATTGACACTCCCGCCCATAATATAGCCCAGCGCGTATCAACCTATATTCTAAAATACTTAGTACTGATATAGTTTAGTGGTTGGTCGAGCGTTTAGGAAAACTATTGTCAACAACAATAATTAAAAAATAAAATAGACACTTTGCCTCTGTGATAAACACGTCGATGTTAGTTTTGCCTCAGGGATAATATTTAATGCATATTTAATGTACCTATTTTTATTATATGTTTAAGGGAAGAGTTACGAGACAAACCTTACTAAACTTTTAATCTTTTATAACATCTACCTTACTTTAAAAGTTTAATATAATTTACAAACAAGTAGAGCGTTACGTACCACAGACAATCGCTTACTTATTTAGGACAACAATCAACTATCGATGTTAAAGAAGCACAAATCAGCTTGACATTTAGCAGTTTCCTTTAAAAAAAGAAATACCACAAAGGAGCGAGTCCGAAGACGATCATAGAATAAAGTAATTGCGCCTCTGTCTCATCCCACTATCTTTAACAGATATATTTTTTTAGAAAACTCCTCATTGTTTGTGAAATGAAATTGGCCCTAGAATTTTGTAGCCGGGGTGTTAAATAGACCACATTATCGATGTCAACTTACACAGTGTAATCATTAAGTGGTTATCGTTGTATGAAGATTTAATCATATTTTCTATTTCATTAAAATTTGAGAAAATGTTAATGGAAAAGTCTAGAACTTTCACTTGACTCATATGAACCGGTGAAACTGACATGTGAAAATGCGTTTTATTGAGCCAATCGAAACTAGAGCTTATTATCTAGAACTAAAGTACTTAATGTTTGTGAAGTTTCACCCCACCGAGGAAGGAAATAATTAATATCTTTAATTTAAATGTCGGATAGTTTCGGAAATTGTGCAGATTATTTTTATGTCAGGTTCAAGCGTAACTCTTCCCTAAGATAGTAGATTATTTGTTATTGCAAAGATTATGATATATCGTCAAATTTCATCGTAATCAGTACCTAGATATCGATTTACATTACGGAATACTAATCACTTAAATGAACATGTTTATTATGTCTTTAATAAAATAATTGCTTACAAGAACACATTTTTATTTCAAGATCGGTCCAGAATCGTTCACTTTTCCCATGTTGGGGTTGTGTAGGTGGGAGTTTGTGTACTCGTATGAAGAAATTAATATACTCGAAACATCGTAAAAGTGTATTCTGTATTTCAGGTATCACGGCGGAAGAGTAAGCTGAAAATTATCTCTGAATACTGCTGTGATACGCCGTTCAAACAATAAATGTATAATACAATGCAGCTACCGCAAATTAATTAATTGAAAACAAAATAAACACCCGAACGCCGTTATAACGTCCGTAAAAATGCTTATTAGACGCTACTAGCTGACCCGAAAATGTTGTTTTGCCAAGACCATTTTGTTGGTCAATTGCAGGTAGGCACAAGAAAAATGAATTATTTTTGTTAAGCTCAAATCTCGAGAACCCTTTACCAACTTTTCAATATATTACGAAATTTCCTTGAAGTCGCTCGGAAAATTTAAAAACAAATATTTTCATCTCTCCCATACGATTTCTTATAAAAGGATTTGGACGAAACTTGGTGTGGAGATATAATAACAATAAACATTATACTTTTTTATCACCATGAACAAGCGTTTGACCACCATCCTGCCCGATGTTAAGCAGCGATGTGGTCTACGAAACTAATAATATTAACAGTCATCACCATCATCATCAACCGCGCAGTGGACGAGGGGAGCAATGATTTCCATGATCCTTTGGGAGAAATGCCAAGAATCGCTATGCTTGGCAGGCGGGCGAACGCATTAAAATTCGTTGTGTAGTTTTAGTATACTAAGTAATGATACAACAATGTAACAAATAAACTATTTAGAATTTGTATATAGATGTAATAATACCTCAGCTCGCAGCAGCAATCAAACCTCAGTCTCTTCTTCCGTATTATATCAAGAAGGGGGCAGAAGAATGCTGACGTCCAATTAGCTGATCCTCAAAGCTAACTGGCTCTTCCAATGTCTATTATAGGGTCCACTATTGGTTAGTTGCTTTTTTAATAAAACGAATCAGCTAATTGTCTGTGTCATTGACCAGTCGGCTATGTACAGCGTTCCGTCAAACAACATGGTTTTACAACTACTTCTCCAGAGTAGGTTGTATGCCATTTGCACTACCCACTTATGCGAGCAGGTCTAGGCGAATCCTTTTTTTTTTTTGTTTCACTTACGAATATTAAATAGATACGTTATAATATAAGCAAGTACTTAGTACTAAGACATTGCAATCTAATCATCGCGCCTCAGTTCTTCTCTGAGCAACTGAACATTATATAAGTTGTGGAAAAGCAATAAATAATTGAGTATTGAGTAAGTCAACATTTTGTGTTAGACAGTAAGCGCCTAGTGCTTAAAAATCCAATACAAAAACATTAAATATTCAATACTAAACACATAAATATTCAATACTAAATACATGAAATATTCAATACTAAACACATTAAATATTCATTACTAAAATCCATTTATTATTCACTACTAAATACATTAA
>SJJU01007342.1:0-13595 GCA_012932125.1 Conopomorpha cramerella
AACCAGAACGGCCATTTTGTATCCCTTGCTTAATATATTGAAGACTACTTAGCAATATGGTAATGAATATTAACAAGTAACGTAGTGTTATAGCCGGTTAGTTAGGATGTTTGCTAACGCTATCGACGCCGTGCATACGTTAGGGTCTGGATGGATTGTAATCGGTCGGGACCGATTGGGTTGGGACCAGGGTTTCTGAAATAGAGCACAGTTTATCTGTACAAATACGAGCGGATCCCTCGCAATTTCGTCCGCGTAGTTTTCGTTTTTCAACTAAAGTATAAGAACCTATAAAAAATCGACTTTTTCATTAAAAAAAAAAAGGAATCGATTTTAATCAGTATTCGTTGCCCTTATGATACGAAGTCCGTATATTTATACAATCTGACATGTATCTGCATCATCAAATCCTGATTTCCTTATCATGGATACAACAAGAAATTAATCATCAACATCGGTTCATACAGTGCGAAGTTATCTGCGAACTTACTTAAACATAAATATTAAATTGAAAATTAAAAAAAACCCCGGTATTCATTTCGATAAAAAGTTCGCGTCATTTGATAGGAACCCCAATTGAACATATTTGTATAAAGTCGACTTTATTTTCCCACTTTCAACCCTCATAACTTTTGAACAAATTATCCGATTTTCATTTATAAACAGATTCTAAATATACCTCTTATAAATATTCTCTTTCATTTGACACCCCACTTAAACATAAGTTAAACTTTTTATCCTTACATTTGAGTGGGTGAACAGATATCAATCAAACATAGCTAAGAACACGTTCGTACAAATCAGTTTTCGAACAAAAAAAAACCCGCATTCAAATCGCATGATCCGTTATGTCGCATCACGAAGCGCATCACGTTTTCTCAGACATACACACACAGACACGTCAAACATAAAACACCCCGTCGTTTTTGCGTCGGGTCTTAAAAATAGTGTGACAAAATTCTTGGAGAAAATGTGTAAAAATCATCTTTCTTCACAGTTCGCATCGATGTGAAAAGACGCCACAAAAAAAATGTATTTTGTATGACAGTAAAAAATATAATTTCATGCATTATCGCAATAGACGAGCCCTACAACGCCAAGACTTCTTTTACACGCAGTACCTATGTGTAGCAACCCTTTCGCCTTTCGGCGTACGAGCATTACAGTATAAAAGAAGTAGCGCCTATACGTTCTGTAACGACAACGAGTGGTTTCTATTGTCTGTCTAAATAATTTAAGTCTTGGTTTGCACAAAGCAAGAGCGACGTAGTGCGAGGGCTCTAGAGTACCTCTCCAGGGGTGAGTTGTCTCGTGTGACTGCGTTTGACAGTCAATGTGGGTGAGGTTGACATAATTCGATTCATTTTTGTTTTCGCAGCCGAGTTTGAGTTGGGATGAAAAGGTTATATATATGTTTCACGACGATTCAGGCACGATCGGCCAAGAAAATTGTCCAACAATGTAATTCATATTGAATGTTATTGGACATGAGGATTCATATTTTTCTTGAAATATTATTGAATTCCATTAATTTGGTCGACTGTAATACTGCACTAAATGCTGGTGACTAATAAAATGTGAAGATGGGGTTTGGTGATGGGGTTAAGTTAGGGGCGTAACAGTAATAATTAATTGTATTTTAAAATATTGAACTAGAAAGAAAGAAGAAAAAATATACAACAAAATGAACACGTAAAACGCAATTTATTCTAAATCTGTCTAAATAGAAACTTCGAAGTGTTTTTCTTTTATTTACATAACTAGAGGTTCTCTCGAAGTAAACTTCGCGACAAGATAACAATTAAAGAACTGTGACAGAATTCTTGTAAGTGGAGAACGATTATCTCTGCCTACCACACGGGTAATAAGATAATGATATTTTATAATAATATGTCGATACGTTATGCATTACCCAATCGACAACTTGTTAAAAAGAGTTTCAGAGAAAATTCCTACATGTTCTAATTTTCATCATCATCATCAGCCCATACTTGTTCTAATTTTGAATGACGTTGATTCGATGATTTAAACATTACATAAAATATGTAGTTATGTAAAGCGAACGAGCTACGAAATATAAAAAAAAAATCGTTTGGTTTTCGTTTTGTACGTACCAAACGGCCTTTAGAATACAAAACGAATATGATAATTTTCTTTTGATGTGATCTCGGTCTGTAGTAATAGGAATTCGTTTTTAGTTTCAAAGGTATTATTATGATAAATGTTGTACTTTATCACTGATTAAACGTACGATAAAAATGTCTAAATTACATGAAAGTCTCTCTATACGAAATGCAGCAGTTTATTTCCATATTACTTTTGTTTAAATTACTCCCTTAGCAAAAGTATGTATGTATATGTAAGGGCCTTGGACTTATTTCGGAAAAAAAACTGTATTATTATGACTAAAGCATCTCTGGGTCACTGAGGCGTTTTCTGTATGGAAATACCCACACGAATTCGAAGAAGAAAAAATTTGGAATAACGTAGTCTCCCACCTTCTCAACATTGGATCAAATAAGCTTGTTGTACCGTGGCCATTTGCAACGTAAGTGCTTCTGCCTACCCCTCTATGGGATTAAAAGGGCGTGCATTTTTTGTCCCTAACAGCAGGCACTTCAAATTTGTACACTAACTGTTTACGACACACACATACAAACATAGAAATCCGTCATACACAAAACGGACTGTCCACATCAAAACATCGTACTGCGTGAAATTTGAAATTCCCATATTGCATGGAACGGACGCATAGCAAAGCAGGTCACTACATTATGACGTAGATTATTCCTTCAGAACAGGCACTATTCAATTCAAAACTCACATCGTGGCTCCCATTTTTTCCTAAGGCATATGAAAGGGACGGCACTGTTTTATCGTGCCACTCGCTCTAAATTTAAGGTTTCTAAACTGGGTACACCGTTGGGTGGCAGCTGTCTAGAGCAGAGACCTACTACGCCACATCACGAAGAGTAATAGAACGGAAATCATGAGCTGCGAAATTTTGGATAATTTAAGTCAATTTTGTTCACTTGCGAGTGACGTCTGTCCTAATTAAATACCATTTGATGAGGGAGAAGTCGCTTGCATTTACGCTTTGAATACTAGCAAATAGAGGCCTTATGATATTGATGGCCGCGTTAATAGATGACTGTCATTAGTCAGTGACCTATATGTGATGATACTAATATTGATTGATTTAAATTTATGCCGACACAAAAACATAACTTTAACGAAAGAATTTTTTAGATAGAACTTTTCGTCTGTGGCCCAGTTGGTCGGATACTTGACTTGTGAACGGGAGGTCGCGGGTTCGAGTCCGGCTACTGGACGTGTACCAAAGGGACTCTTTTTCAGAGCCTATGTACGCAACGCAACGTTCGTACGGTGAAGGACAACACCGTGATGAAACCCGCACACCACAAGGTGTGTGAACCCTATAACGGCGATGGGCTCACCCCCTGTCACGTTAGGTTAAATACGCTTGATGAACCGTGAGTATTTGCTTTAGCAAGTGCCTCTGCCTACCCCACTTTGGGATTAAAAGGCGTGAAGTTTATTTTTTTAAATTTACTTTCAACTTCGAAGAAAGAAAGTAATTAGCAAAATATTAAGAATTTGTGGTTTTAATTTTCATTGGCCATTGTCGAAGTTGAACGAAATTTGAATGGAACCAAACGAGCAGCGCCAGCTTTAAAACATAAAACTAATCATCCAAATCGGTTCACCTACTCAACATTTTTGACATGACAAACAAAAAAATATAATCGTCGAATTGAAAACCTTATCTTTTCTGTTAGTCTGTTAAAAAGACAGATACGGAAATGTGCATCTTAAATACCGAATTCTTCTACTATTTCAGTAGACCCTACTCTCTTTCTACAAGTGTCAATGCCCCGGAAGGCAAAGAAAATCCCTCATGGACATCTGCTGAAATGGACCGTAGTGATCCGACAGAGAACCAAAGTCATCGACATAGCTCATCGGATTAGCAAGCTGAAGTGGCCGTGGGGCATATTAACCGTAGAACCAATGACCGTTGAGTTAAACGAGTACTCGAGTGGAGACCACGTCTCAGCAAACCAAGTGCTGGACGCCCTCAGGCAAGGTGGACGATATGCGATATGCTGGCAGAAGCTAGATGCGAGAAGGCGAAAACAAAGTGACGTGCAATTGGAGAGACCTATGTCCAGCAGTGGACGAACATGGGTTGATGATGATGATGATGAAATGGATTCAGTCGGACCTACAGAAATAGTACATTTACGCTTAAAAAGGTATTTTCGGATCACCCTGTACCTATACATGGTGTCCCAAAATAGGCATGTCACAATGACACCGTAGGTAGATGGGACTTACACGAATCGAACAAGCCTAACATGCCCATAGAAAAGTATCACATCGCATCGTTGTCTCTGACCAGTATTCGCACTCGTGGACAAGTGGCTGTCACTGCGTTTATTGTTATCCACGCCAGCTCCTTGAAGGACCTTTTGTGTCCTTGACAATTTTTATTCTTTGCACATTCTGGCATTCCATCCAGCTTCGGTTGTGTGTGAAGACTCCTACGACAGATATTGCTGTCCAGTCCATTAGGATCTACAATGCCGAACTTACAAATAAATCTACCTATTCTACCTAAATTTGGCTATATCTCAACACCAGTGATACTTTTCTATGGGCACACCCTGTATAGCTGTTGCAATTTTTTTTCAAACAGCGTTTGAATTATCACCGCACCATACACTACTCTTAATATGAAGGAAAACATCGTGAAAACATATGTTTTTTTGTTTTTCCTGGTAACTCCTTCAGTTTTCCTCCCAGTAATAGTATAAAGCAAAGTCGCCTCCCGCTCTCTGTCTTTATGTATGCGGAGTATTATTATTAATGTAGTGTTATGGTTTTCTTTAGTACCTAGTGATTCTTGAGGAAGGTTTATATCTATACTACGTGCATAATATAATAGCTGAGACGCACTGTTAGTAATAATTTATATCGGAAAAACAACGTTTGTCGGGACACCTAGTATTCTATAAATAGTACCTTTTTCGTTTTAAGATATTCGTCTTTATATTACAGAAGTAATCCCAAGGTACTTCAAGTTAATGCTAATTAAAATCAGTTAATTTCCGTTAAGTTAGATTGCTTAAACTTCATTAATACGTACGAGTACGTCACATCTCCGAGAATCATAATTAATGCGTTTACTTATTTGCAGTACGCATTCAGTTCCATTGTAGCTTCTATGCTGTAGGATCTTAAGTTCACATTTCTAAACCTTGTTTAGAGATGTAAATCTGAAAGATTAGAAAGGGGTTCCGTTGTCCAATTAAATCGTGCTTATCAGCTATCGGATGTACATGAATCTTGAAGTTTGTTTTAGCTTTAAATTGTTCGCAAGTAAAATTTCGTAGCCACGGGCCAAAACGTCCTTGTCAAACTCTAGTCAATATTATATTATATTACTTATAAACATTTGCCAAGCATCTCCATTCGAGCACACAGCATACTCACACTCCTCTTCCTCTGGGGCTTCACCACACTCCATCTTCTCCCTTTGCGGCCTTTAATAATCGATATATTTATCGCATTCTACAATGGTATAATATAACCATGATGGTAGATATATTTGTAAGTAAGTAAGTTCGGCAGAGCGTCTGTGGTCCAGTTGGTCGGATACTTGACTTGTAACCGGGAGGTCGCGGGTTCGAGTCCAGCTACTGGACGTGTACCAATGGGACTCTTTTTTTCAGAGCCTATGTACGCAACGCAACGCTCGTACGGTGAAGGACAACATCGTGATGAAACCCGCACACCACAAGGTGTGTTGAACCCTATAACGGCGATGGGCTCACCCCCTGTCACGTTGGGTTAAATACGCTTAGTGAACCGTGGGCATTTGCGTTAGCAAGTGCCTCTGCCTACCCCGCTTTGGGATTAAAAGGCGTGAAGTGTATTTATTTTTTTTACTTATTAGGACTTTAGCCTGACACTTTGGGTTCATATAAAAATCAGTAATGGTGATCGGGAGGCAACCCAATATCTCCTGTCTTTGTATTGGAAGAGACACAACTAGTCACATTTAATATCCCACGCCAGCACAAAATTATTATTATTATTTGTGGCAAATGCACGAGATATCGCTCCGGTGATTTAGAAATGCTGATGTTCCTGAAGAACTTAATACATTTAATTTTCAACTCTATTCCATAGGGCACACATACAAAAATGCGCTATCAATGTATTGGGTCCATGAAATTCATGCAAGTATATTTTCCACTCAAAGTGAAACGGATTTACGTGGTGTATTCTGAATTAGTAAATCGCCGTTCTACTTTTTTCATTCTCTATTTATTTTTATTAATTCGTCGATGATTCGACGTGAAAATTATGAAGCACTTTCTGACTATTTTTTCCGATTTCAAATTAATTTGCGAATGGTATTTGCTTTTAGATTGAATTGTAATTAATATTTCTCATGAATATGCATTGTCGAAAAGATTTAATATTAGTTCTTTAACGCTTGATTTCAGATTAAAGACTATAATAATACTTATCACAAAATATTGTTTACTTTATTATTTAGAAATTAAATTCTGGGAGAACAAAAGTAACTTAACATTATAAAGCTGAAGAGTTTGTTTGTTTGTTTGATCTCAGGAACTACTGGTTCGAATAGAAAATTTTTTTTTGTGCTGAGTAGACCGTTTATCGAGGACGGCTTTAGACTATATAACATCACGCTGCAATAATTACGAGCGAAGAAATAATAGAAAATGTGAAGAAAACGGCGAAAATTATTCATCCTTGAGGTCTACTGTTGCGTGTACTGCGAAAACGGTTCAAGATACCAAAATTATATGTTTGAAAGAAATATTCATATCGAAATTATCTAAAAAAATGTCCTGGGCAGTTTATATCTATCTTTTAAGATTAACTCACTAGAACCGTTTTTAGGCTAATCAAATTTGGTCAAAATTAATTCATTAGGAAAGAATTGTATGGTAGGATGTTTGTAACGAATAAACAACGCGCACGTAATTTTTTTTCATTAAATACCAGTTATTTTATTTTATATTTTTTTTTAACATAATACCATTTTAAAACAACAGAAACGCAAGTTAAGTGAAGAACGAGTGAAATAATATTAGTGAATTGTCAATCAGTTGTGCACAAGCTTATTAAGGCTGGAATTTGTTTAACTAACTACCGAAATCTATAAATATCCAAATAAGTTTAGTATTTATTGGAGATTAGTTCAGGATAGAGGGTGTGACATAATGCATACGTAACACCCTGTATTTTATCAACGGAGGCTCCCAATTAGTTTTCATTAGAGAAATCGTCGGACGGTCGGCAAGGAAAGTGCAAGAATTATTACCGAGGAAGGAAAAAAATACAACAAAGGTTACTTTCGTGCAAGTACACTATGAAAAATTGGCTTGGTTTTATTAATAAAATACATAGACTCAACAGACATCAAATCTCTGTTGAAGCAACATTTGTGTTGACGACACAAACAGTTAATTAAGAAAACATACAAGTAGATTTAATTTTCATTACCGTGATGAGAGAGGCCGTGCACACCGATGAATGAATGAAAAATGAATTTTCCACAACAACCACAACGATGTCAGCAGAAAGAAACAAAAGCGCATCACAGAAAAATAATAAACGATTGTACCATGGCACAGCCTCCTTTCAGCTGAGCCGTTTATTTAAGATTTTTTTTACTGCTTAATGAAATGAACTAGTGTTGGGCCACCATCCTTGATGATTGGTCTACGATGGAGCACACTTGTTCATTAGGTAGCTATTTATCCGTAATTAGAATACCTTCAAATAAAATAAAAGACTTAACTTCTAATCGCTAACAATTCGTGTTTTCTGTACCTGATTTAGTTTCAGAATCATCATCGTCATCAACCACATGACAGACGAGGGCCTCTGATTTCCGTAATGTAATTGGGGGGTAGGGGGAAACCAATAATCGCCACGCTTCGCAGAATACTTATAATATTTCAGAATACGAGCCACAGCTTCACATCTGTAGCTAGTTGTGTGGTGGACAGGATCTTCTAAGACAAGATGTCTTCTGTACCCATTGATTTGTCTTGATACGTCTCCTTCTATTGTCGTGTCAGAATAGCAATACCTACAGAGTTGCTCGAGATAACAACCGCTAAAAGAGTCTGCTGCTTCGACAGACAGAATGTATTCGTCCGTTCATTCGAGGTAAGCACTCAAGCTGGCTGGAGCAATTCTATGTTCATAAGAACAGAGTGAAAACGTCTTCAAGAAAGGTGGACAGATGTTATGCGTGAATATGATGACTCTGACGCGTGCAAAAGAGATGGCGCTTTCAGATATGCTTTGAGTGCCTTCTTACGAAGCTTACGGGAGCACATTTGGAAAGGATTATAAATATAAATATATTTGGACATTTTTTACACACAGTCACCTGACCCCAAACTAGGATACCCTGTACTATGGGTGCCAGAGACTGATACTTACATAAATACTTTTAAATACATACATAGATAAATAAAACACTCAGACGCACACAACAAATGCCTCAGCTCATCACTAAAGCATTATGTCCGTGGCGGGAATCGAACCCGCGACCGTCGTCCTAGAGGCAGATGCCCTGACCACTAGTCCATGCCGGCCGTCAGGATTCGAAGTAAAGTTAGGATTGGATGAGGAGGTTTCTAAAAACAGTCTGTCAAAGAAATTAATTGGGATGCAACTAAGTAAGAAGAAGACTACTTCTTCTTTCTGAAAGAAAAATCGATGCTTAAGTAATGTTTGAGGCGCATTAGACTCTTTGACACTTGCTATTAGAGCCAGACAATGCATAAAAATAACCCAGTAGGTGCCTGACTCACGTTTCAGAATACGGACTAGAAATTGTTCGTCTTCGCATTCGCTTTTTTGAGAGGATTTTTTTTAATAAGTACGACGGATAAGTGGTTTTGTTTGCTAAACATTTAACTTCTTTTTCCGCGAAATTATGAAACTTTGATGAAAAAGTGGATCCTATAAATTGTGTTGGAAATTATAACAGGTGATCCTTTGTACAAGTAATTAAAACTTTATCGCTAATGTACGTCTGCACGTACTCGTAGATGAGCTAGTTGTTAGGTTATCTAGCTCCTTAAACGAAAATAGGTTCGATTTATGCCCCTGACTTAATGCTTATCAATATTTTCCAAGTTTTGCTGTCAAACTGTTCCCAACCCCATTTTATTGTTAAACTCTTTGGAAGTATTAATATTCCCAGCCATTTTTAAAAAAAGCATTACACTCCGGCACTCCTTGCGTGGCGAATAGAGTACATGTGTCACTACCCCAGCATAGCTTTTCCTGTCATGGGGGTCGTAAGGGGTCGCCGAGGGAACTCTCCAGTGGACAGGCAGCCGCGCTCTCTGTGAGTTAAACCAAAACACCACTGCGATTGGAATATTTATTGCATTACATTCTTTTGTAAAACGATTATTATCAAGACGTGGAAGGGAATATTTCCCCAAACTAAGCAGTTAGTGTAAGTTGCCAAAGAACTAGTAATTTTCAACGCAAATATCCTCGGAGTTGTGAAGTTTTGTGTTAGTATTAAGTTTTTAAATTCAACTTTTTCCCGCTCACGTAATTGTATCAAAGGAACGAAAATATTACAGCAACTTTATTAATTTGCCCCAGAGAAGTTTAAAGCGCACGTTTTTCAGTTTCGCTCTACTTTTGGCAGATGCTATTTGATTCAAAGAGATCCGAGTCTTCGCAGAGGCATCAGAAAGATGCATCTTTATGATGCTCGTCTGCCCCTCGTGCCCCGACACCTGCACGCTGCAGGACCTGTACGAGGCCACAGATAACGCTGTGCGTGTGGCCGAATACTGGTCACAGAACATATGAGGACACACACGCTGTCGACTCGAAAAGAAGAAGGTCTTTATGATGAATTCACGTTTCGGATAATTCATATTTGTTTAAAAGAACAAGGCGTTAGCGAACAACAGTAATTATTTTATCCTTTTCCTTCTCTAGGAAAAGTGTCAGGGCGAAACTTTATCTAAGAAACATAGGGACATAACCCACGTTTCAGCTTCAACTAGCAACTTGACTAGTAACTGAAGGTCTATATTGACATGCTTAATGCCTTATTGGGCTGATGATGATGGTGATGATGATGAATGCCTTATTATGCTACATATGGCCGAAAGATCCTTGTGATCCTAAGGTTCTGTCCACTCGTTTTTGGGGCTACGGACGTGGGAGTATGTTACGTGCAGGCAAATCATCATTAATTGGTAAAACTCCTAGATCTAAAAATGTTACATGAAATTATGAAGAGCACAGTAATACTATTTCTTACTCTTTCACTCCTGCACGCTTTTCATTAGGTATCTCGAGGATTCCAATTCTGTTTGTATTACGTCTGTAACTCGAACACAACTTTTGGTATCATGCTTTCCTTCAGTGTAAAAGCGTTCTGCAAATTAAATTCCATTTGCCTCGAGTCGATTCGACCCAATTCAGATTGCTTCATGCTTGCACTACAGTTTGCTTTATTTTAAAACTATTCGTACGGCAGCGGTGATAGCCGCAATCTATCGCGTTCCCACGGGATATTCGAGATAAATTATGTATAGCTTTTGTGTTAATGCATGGGTTCAGATGACTATGGAGACATACCTAATTTTATTAGTGAAGAAGTTACAAACATTCGCAAACTTTCGCCTTTATAATAATATATATAATATATAATAATAAATAATTTATTTGCCAGAATGCGAGTTTACAATAATGGGTATTGAAATATTTAGTTTAGATCTTAACATCTCCTACTCTCAAAGAGCGTGCAAATTATTTTAATAATAATTTATTTATATAAAATTTAAATAATTAGAACTAAATTATTTATAAAAATAATTGGATTATATAATTAGATATTGGTATATCTATAATAATTAAGTAATTATCGCAGTTAAGTATATTTTACCCATTTTTAAACGACTTCTAAAAAGGAAGAGAGTCAAATTGCTACGGTATTTTTTATGTTTGTTACCTCAAAATGTTTGACTGGGTGAACCAATTTAAACGAGTCTTTTTTTAACCCCCGTCGCAAAAATAGGGTTGTTATAAGTTTGACGTGTCTGTCTGTGGTATCATAACTCTAGAAGTAATAAAGCTATTACTATAAAGTTTCTTTTATTTCATGCTGATTTTATCGAGCGTGTTCTTAGCTATGTTTGATCGATATCGGTTTACCCACTCAAAAGTTACGGAAGTTGAAAATGGAAATAAAAAGTCGAGTTTCTACAAATATGTTCAAGTGGGGTATCAAATGATAGGGCACGACACGAATATTTAAAATCGGGTGTTTTTGAAATTTGCAATTTTATAATTATTATTTGAAAGTAGGTAAAAAAAAATAGACTTCACGCCTTTTAATCCCAAAGCGGGGTAGGCAGAGGCACTTGCTTAATAAGCAAATGCCCACGGTTCACCAAGCGTATTTGACCCAACGTGACAGGGGGTGAGCCCATCGCCGTTAGAGGGTTCACACATCTTTGGTGTCGGGTTTCATCACGATGTTGTCCTTCAGCGTACGAGCGTTGCGTTGCGTACATAGGCTCTGGAAAAGAGTCCCATTGGTACACGTCCAGTAGCCGGACTCGAACCCACGACCTCCCGGTTACAAGTCAAGTATCTGACCAACTGGACTACAGACGCTCTATAGGAATTGAAAGTAGGTATTTCCCAATATTTGACTAGTTAAATAAAAAAATAAATGTCTTAATATTTTAGTTTCTGGCTGAAATGTGTTCTTTTGTCTTTAAAGTTATTTAAAGAAACAACCTGATATTAAATGCGTATCACGGCACATGTAACTGCGTCGAAACATCGAGCAAACAACGAAGGTAATCTTAGTTTATCTTTGATCAATTTCTTGTCGTTATAGGCGCATTAAATAAAGCGTTCGCATTACTTTGATCAATATTTGTGAATCTTTGTCAACATCCTGTTTAAATTATGCCAGATTCCGTACAGTTAAAGTAACATAGTTTTAAGTTAAATTTTCACATTGTTACAGTATGCCTTGTAAATCTCACCCTTACAACTTTCGCCAAGGAACTCTATGTCAAAAACGACACAAACATTTACCTTCATATAAAGTGGCAACAGCTGATAGGTAAGTTTGTATGAAGATGTAATATTTTTTTTCGTTTTGTTCCTAGTGTTCCCTGGGAAAAGTTGTATGGCATCATGGGCCACTGACTTCCTCGAGTTATGCCAACGTTTTTGATTTAACGTTGTATATTTCTGAATGTTATTGTATTGAATACAAGACTACAGTATTTTATGAACAATTAGTGAACGACCCGCGATTGTATTCGCGTAGTTTCACTATTCAAACGTCATACAAACTGTAATACTTTCTATAAAGCGACGCGTACCACCGGAAAGGGATAACAATAGTCCTCAGTCCATGTCCTGGTTCTAAGCGGTTTCCTGCGCAGTACAGTCTGAAGGTCTTCAAGTCGTGGGTGAATAGATACCTTCTGAACAAGTGTGCTCCATCGTAGACCACATCGCTGCTTAAGATCAGGCAGGATGGTGATCAAGCGCTTGTTCTTAGTGATAAAAAAAAGCTACGTCCTCACAAATTTTCAGCAAAATCAGCTCAACCGTTCCCGAGTTATAAATATTGTAACTAACATGACCTTCTTTTAAATATATAGATATCTTAAAAAAACAATTTATTTTACACAGCTAGCTCTCTTGAATTCCAAGATATTTAAATTATGTGTGATCCCGAATTTTTGATCACGAATGTAGGCACTGAACACAAAAATATTTATAAATAAAAAGCTATCGCCTCTCAAGACGAACAAAGACAACAGAAGGCTGGCTGTAAACATTCAATTTTCATCACAGAACCTCTTTACAGACCCTCGGAATAATTAAAGCAAAGCACACACCCAGTACTCGCTGTTTAAATTTTCCTTCAAAATCGTACAAATTCAGATAAAGGGGCTGAAAGTGTTTAAAGTGCGCGGAGCTTAACGGGTCTCCAGCGGGAAGGGCGGTTAAGATAAGACTTAACGGTCATCATTGTCACTCCACTCCGCCCCGAGATAAAACATTGGCCTAATTTCAACCTTATCCCTCTTCGAATAAGTATTAATTTTCAACAAAAGTCAATGTATACTCGATTAACAGCCAGTTCTGTTTTTAAGATACACTGCAGTAGTGACATGTTGCGGTGTAAGCAAAATTATTATGTACTGTCGGCGAAAAAAGTGGTCAATCATTTTTGTTGAAATTTCATGTGTGACTAAAATTAAGGCCAAGCTTTCATAATGTGATAAGAATAAATGAACCTTCTACTATTGAATATGAATAATAATAAACGAATTTCAACCTTAGGATGGTAGAACTCTTTCAGGTCCACCATACATATATGTAATAAAAGGGTATGCAGACAAAAGATATGCACCTGTTACGAATCTGACGTACCTCTCTCTTTGGCTTCATCCTCACTACATTTATCATCATCATCAGCCCATACTTGTCCACTGCTAGACATA